>VDFB02003948.1:0-14404 GCA_007258455.2 Sequoia sempervirens | reverse complement strand
CAGCTCTCTAAAAAGGCAGAAGAGAACCCCACAAGATGAAGAACTCCCTAAAGAGTAGTTACAGTAAAATAGCAATTGACTAAAAGAAAAAAGTGCTACAGTGCCGTCAGCAGAGGACAAAATAGGGAAAATGACAAAATGCAATTTTAAATTGTGATATATTGGGGGGTAGGTGAAACCCTATTTTGTAATGAATCTTGGCCACACAATAAGAATTGATCTTGGCCATTCATTAGATCTTTTGGGCACTATAAATAGAGCTCTCCTCTCATTTGCAAAGGGAGTTGAGTTGTTGTAAAGACATGCTGCAGAAATTTATAAGGAAAAGACATTGACTTGGTGCATTTTCTGAGTTTCTCACATGTTGCTTGATTCAATCTCCATTGTTAATTGTTTGACTTAGGTTTTATTGTTGTTCTAGTTAGCTGTTTTCTTGCTTTGGAAGATTTTAGGAATGTTGTTCTGTGATCATAAAAATCCCTATTATGTTGATGACTTCTTAGTCCATACTTTTTGCTGTTTGCTGATGGTAGATAGCTGTGTAAAGTTAGTCTGGGCTTGAATTTGAAGTTGCTCCAAAACTTTTATATTTGTTCATGCATGCACATGGTGAATGAAAGACAAAAAATTTGTAGACCTTAGAAGATAGCACAAGTTCCATGATACTGTGAAATCTCTAGTTAAGTGGGATATTGTTTTAAGAAGCTGTCCATTGCAGGAATTCCATCATCACTGTTGGTAGTTAGTTACAGGTCTAGGAACTTTCTCTCTTCCCCGCCCCCCTTTTTTTATTTTATTTAATGAGTGATCTATGCTAAGGTTCATTGCACATTGTAAAGCCAAATCCAATGACAAAATGGAGTCCAAGATTGTTGTTTGAACCTACAGCAAATACGTAACAACTCTCCCATCTTAAGAACTCCATTTCAGGATCCAATTTCCCATGTTTTGTAATACCTATATGAGACCGCCGTGTGATTCCAAAAAATCACATCGAACAACTGAGATATTCCAAGCACTGTCAAGACCTGACATTAGAGACCTTGGGATAGTGTTTTGCAATCTGATTGTGGAAGATTGTCTTTCAAGAGAGGTAGTGCATCTATGCATTATCTGTGTTGAAAAGTGCATAAAAAACACATCAACAGAATTGGTGTTAGAAGGAGGGCCACATTGGGAATACGAAGCTAAAGGTTAAGGGCGAAGCTGGATCGAATCGGATCGTTCTCCCCGGAAAGATTTCAAAGAGTTCTACAGTCAACACCAAACAAGGGAGAATTTGAAGAATTGCAGCCTGCTACAAAGGCGAAGCGAGTTAAGGGAAGTAGCATTCCCTCTTCCTCCATTCCACCCACTTCCATTCCACCCTCACCTTCATTCAGCTAGCCTTCGTCTTCCACCCAACCATCTCAAACTGCATTTGCACCTCCTATCTCCAGCAGCTAGGGGATTGCTCCTCTCCCGGCCCTTCCAGCCCAGGGCACAGTCCAATCAATTGTAGCTCAAGTGCAATCCCATATTGCTGATTTATCGCAGATATAACCCCAACTTGTCATTTTCCAATAGTAGATACCACCTCCGCCGCCCACCATGGCTTGGTTAGCACATAACCCTTCACCGATACATTTCGCGCTTACCATGATATGCCCAAGAATCCAGAGGGCTTTTGTTCGAAGTTCCATCCACATGACCTGCAAAGAACAGCCGAGGATCATATCAAAATATTTGAGACAACAATTACTGAAATGCAAGTCGATCATAAGGACATTGCATGCCACCTTTTTCCGCATTCGTTGGGTGAAGAGGCCTTCTATTGATACATCAATCTGCCGAGGGGATCCATTACCTCGTGGACTCTAATGAAGAATGGCTTCCTGCAGAAATACAAGATTCCCATAAGCCCTTCAGAACTTTACCAGCAGTTCATGTCTGTCAGAAGGGAAGTCAATGAACCTATTGGCTCCTTCAATGACCACTTTCATCGGGCCTACACAAGGCTTTAGGACCCGTACCTTCATAATGATGTCACGGCTCTCCCGGTCTACTATGCGACATTGGACAACCTCACGTCAGCTTTGGTGAAAAGAATGCAACCACCGCCTGCCTCATTAGTGGCAGCCTATAAAGAGGCTATTGTCACCAGTGCAGACTTGGGGTAGAATATTTCTAGCTCATTGCCTTCTTTGGGGCCAGTAGCTCACTCGATGTAGATTCAGGGGCTTAATCAGGCATTCGCTCACTAGACCCCTCTTATGAATCAAGTACCTCAGTTGCTCATTGTCTCACATCCGGAGCAGCCACTGAATTATGCGCCTCCCATGCCTTCCTATTTGTAGCCCCAACCATAGTATAACTATTCTCAAGCTGCTCCACAACAACATGCATATTCCTAGTAGCCCCATGCACCATTGTACCTATCGGAGCCAGAATTTCCTCCAGCTTATCAGAATTAGCCAACAGCCCCGCTTGCTTTTCTCCAAAATCCGGCGTCGTCGCCTGGGAATGGGACTGAGAAAGACAAGTTAGAGGAACTGACTGAGATGATAAAGAAAATGTCCATGGAAATGACACACCTAAAAAATTAGAATAATCAGTTACAGGCCTCCCAGTGTAATTTCCATGCCAATCTTAACCGGGACAACTGAGACAATAGGAATAGTAGGGATAATTGAGAAGCAAGCACTTCCTCTGGACAGAACTATGATAGGGGGAAAAACACCAATCAGAATTCAGAAAAGAGACCTTCTCAGACGCAGAATCATACTGGAATACAAGGCCCAATAACGAAGGTGTCCCTATGCCTTTCGACCAACCAGCAAGCAACGAAAAAATGACCAGTGGAGTATACCTTGCCGAGGCAGCCTTGTCTGGATGGTGTCAGATTCACAAAGCCAACAGATATTCTGAGTTGGATTGTCCTGAGTTCTAAACAACAGCTGAAATATTCCAAGTGGACGTATAAAATGTAGTCGATAATGCTGACTGTAGGGACATCGTCCCATCTGAGCCATACGATTCCTCCTGTCTCATGGTTAATCAAACACCGTTTCCATGAGGCGATCGCAACGAGCCCGAAGTCGAGCCTGCTCTTGTTGAGGGTGGAAAAGTGCAAGAGGTAAGTAACGAGCAAAATTTGGCTCAACTTTTTGATTCAGTAGATAATGGTCCAGTAGATGAAGATGAGCCTTTTGTAGATGAGGTCCACATGTTCCACCAAAGGTCGACTCCCTACTTCCTTAGGAATAGACAAGCAGGTGGACCCTTTATAACTTCTACCCCACCAAACAATTTCGCCACTCCGCTTGATCCTAATGCCAACAACAACCTTGGACTTCCCGATATACCTACCCAATACCTCAACAAGAATGGGTCTCAAAACTAGTCACAAAATCAGCCTCAAGGCCAATCCCAAAATTTTTCTAGTCAAATGAAAGTCCAACCTCCTAGTTCTGCCATAAGCCAAGCTTTTAGTTCAGAAATTGAGCAAATGAGTGAGTACGTGGTGGAAGAGTTCAAAAGGGTAAAAATTATTTTGTCAGCCTTTGAATTACTCAAAGTCCTTACTATAAGGCATGCCTTCTTTGGGGTCCTTAATGGAACCCCATCTTCCAATACAATGCAAGAAACGTCAGTTAAGAGGGTTACCTTTGAAGAGTCTAGGCAAGAACTAGAGATACGGGATAATACTGGGAAAAGGAAGGATATTCCTGTAAATCAATTTGCGAGTAAACAAATTGAAAAGGAACCAGAGCAGAGTAATAGGCAGTTTTCCAAGGACCTACCGTTTAGGCTGAACAGGGATAAAGGCAGTGATAAGAACAAGGGTCAAGTAGCTCATGTGGATATGCCTACGGGCATCTTCCAAGGGAGATTGGAAACTCCCCCTTTCCTGACCACCATTTGGATCTTTGGGAAGAACCTGCATAACTGCTTGCTCGACTCAGGAGCATCTGCCAATGTCATGCCCCTGGCAGTATGCAAGGCTCTTGGTATCACCCCCACGCCTTCAAAGAGGAAGGTGACCCAGTTGGACAAAACAAAGATTATCATCATAAGAGAAATAAATTAGATCCCAATGCAAATTTCCATAGACCCAAGGATACAACAAGTCATTGATATTCAAGTGGCAGACATTCCCGATGCATATGGAATAATCTATGGAAGAAAGTTCACCAAGGCACTGAATGGATATACCACCACAGACCTTTCTCACATGTGGCTACCATGGAAGGGTCTGCCAAATCAAATCCATATCGACTATGAACCCCGTATGAAATACATGATCATGGAGTACAATAATATTAATGAGGTGTTGTTTTCCGAGACTGACCTGGGGAATTACCATCCTTTTGCCTACCAAAACAAGGTCGAGCTCCCGGAAGAATGTGCTGACGAAGTACTCCTAGTGTTGTGCAGTCTTCCGACAGATTCCACTCAAATATCTCCGAGTACAAAAGAGCTGGTAGAACCAGATGATAGGCCTGATGAAGACGAAAACTGGGGATTACTTAGTGATTTCCAGGGGTTCCTGGAAAAGTGTGTTAGCAACCAGCTCAGTCTAGGGGCCCTAATGAATTTACAGGATCTCTTGTTACCAAACTGGTGCAGGGTTCACAATGCTACCCACTCCAAGTTTGATTGTTGCTTATGTCAAATGACAGTTGAACATGTTAAAAAATTAGTTGCTTCTCAGATTGAAACGCCAAAGGAGGCACCAATAGAACCACCCGTTGGTCACTACATCGACCCAAAAAATTCCCCTAAGATCACAGAGCTAGTCACCTAGCTGAAAGGGAATAGGAACTTAATCAGATACGAAGATAAAGAACCTTCCGTGTGCTGGACGCTCCAATTTGATGGATCCAAGTCCAAGCAAGGAGCCGGAGCTGGGTTCGAACTCATCAGTCCAAAGGGTAAGAACTTTCTTGCTGCCCATAGATTGCAATTTTATTGCACCAATAACATAGCAGAATATGAGGTCTTGGTCCGTGGCCTTCTCATGGCCTTAAAGAAAAATGTGAAAGTGCTACAAGTTTTTGGGGATTCTGAACTAGTGGTTAAATAGGTCAGGAAGCTATATTCTTGTCATGATAGAAGGCTTTCCAATTATAGGCACAGGGTTTGGGATCTCCTGGAGGGTTTAGATGCGTTCAATATACAATTGATCCCTCGTGCTCAGAATTGTATAGTAGATGCCTTGGCTCAAGCAGCCAACACTTTATAACCCCCTTATTTGGACTCAAGAAATTCACTGCTGAGTCACATCCACACCATCTATCTCTTATAATGTTACCCACTTGTAGGTCTTCAATGATGACAAACATATCCTTGAATTCATCACAAGTTCCAATATCTTTGCAGCCCAAATAATTGATGAAGCTGATCCGCAGGAAGCCGAACTAGACATAGAAGGGGTTATTAACCTCAAAACCAATACGATCCCTAGAGGCATGGTTCAGCTAGAACATGTATTTGACTTAGATCAGATCAAAGACTAGAACCAACAAATAAAGAAAGAAGCCATAGCAACCAGTGTGATGCTCACAACCTCAAGACAGTTGAGGAAATCAAGAATATTTTTATTGGCAAGGTATGCACGCCAGAGGAAAAGAAATGAATACAGATGTGTTGCAGAAATACCATGATGTGGTGGCATGGAGCTACGAAGATTTAAAATATGACACTTCATCATTACGCACACCATCCCTCTCAAGACAGAGGTGAGGCCATTCTGTCAGCTGGGAATTCCTATCAATGCCTTGTTGGAACCCAGAAAGCCTTAAGTGAAATTGTATTGAATCATCGAATTTCAGCAACAATTTTAATGTTCTGTGCTACAACACTTGCTCGAAATGAACTAACTCCTAACTCTGCTCTACTGCTTAATTTGCTCTTGTATCAAAACTATCTATCTTTTTTCTATATGTCTATATCTTACAAATGAGGCGGAATGCCAAATTTATAGAAAACCCCCAAAGCATGTTGGCCTAGCTAGGGTTTACAATAATAAAATAGCCACAAACAAGTCGGCCCAAGGAGAATTTAAAATGAGATAAAATTGCATTAAATGCATGAACTCCATCTAGGATGGCCTGGGATCTCTAATATAATTCAAACCAATGCATTTGAAGGAGAAGGAAAATAATAGGGAAGTACAAATTTCAATGTAGCCCTATATTAACTACTTCCTTCTATCTTTATCTATTTGATCTTGCACCTTCAAGAAGATTCCATCCAAATCGGACAAGAGTGGAGTAACCAACACTTTAAATTTCCTCTCCAGGTCGGTCACAGGTGAATTAATAAATACTTTAAACCATCCTTCAATCGAACTAATCTCCTCCAGAGCCTCCTTGATGACCCTCTTAAATTCAGCCTGCACTCAGCAAAACCCACCATCAATAATATCCATTATAACATGAAGATCAAAATTATTCCATCACTAATAATATATTCATTATTCAAATAAACCAAAACAAAGATCAAAATCAACCTAGAAATATCGCTAAAGCACTTTCTTCATAGTTCAGGATTTCAAGCTAACCGGGGAAAACCAGTCTGGGAGGAACTTTGAAAAAATTCCATATCGGGTGGATTTTCCCGAAGAAGGCATAAAATCAACAATAGATTATCAAAATGAAGGAAGGATTCATTAAACATTGTGTAATTTATCAGTTAAAAGCATGGAATGCTAAGCATTTATCATTAATTCATCCAATTCACCCAATCTCAAAGTTCCACAGCGCTTCCCAGAGAATCCGAAATTCCACAAAAACAATACCGTATGAACTTTGAGAAAATGAGGGGAAGAAGGAGATACCGAGAAAATCTGGGATCGATGAAAATCCATGAAGAAGGTAGGATTCTGAATTTTCAACACATTCCCAGAAAACAAAGAGGGCTAGGAAAACCAGGGAAATCCACCAGTGCAGGAAAATCCTGAGGCTGAAAGAAAACCCGAATATCGATGTTCTCACACGATCTCACTCAAATTGATCAAACGATCACAAATTTGAGGAACTTGGTCCTGCAACAAGTTTAACGTGAACCTCCTACAGTCTTCCTTGAATTCTAGGCTCAGTCAAAAGCATATTAAGATGAAATGGCGATGCCCTAGGCATGAAACCCTAAATTTTGACCATTAACACACAAAGCAAGCTTGGACTCAGATAACTCGACTGTTGGGTTCTCACAAAGGTTATTTATGGCCCACAAGCAAGCTATCTCTAGATGTAAATGAAACAATGAACTTGAAACTTACTTGGGAAACCATAAATCAAACAATATCACGCAACCCAAGCCACGAAATGCCCAAACATACAAGAATTTGAACTCCAAGAAAATCTATAACGCTAAAGCACTACTTACATTCATCAATCGAAAGAAAGAAAACATGTACATACCATTTGATGAAGTGGAAATTGATCTCAGAAATAACAAATGTTAGTTTATTGGCGCTCAGCAAATAACAACAATGATAAAGCCCAGGAAATCACCGCCAAATCCAACAATTCAGAGGTTTAGCATGTCAAACCAAGTCCAACATTCAAATAATAAACTCCTTAACTCAAGAGAACGCAAATGATAAAGCATAATGGCAAGAAAATCCCCAAAAATCAATTAAATTCAGAAACTTGACGGCAAGACAGAATTTTAGAAAAATTCGATCCAGGCGGAATTCTGCGAGGTCCCAGATTTCCAAACTGGAGCATTGAAACCCTTTCGTCGGAGTTTGAGTGAAATCCGAGAAAATCCAGACGAGGTGAAAAATCCTGAAACAGGGCAAAAACTTGAACTTCACTCAGAACTTAAGATTTTCAATATGTAACTTAGGCGAATCACTTAGGCAAGCAAGATAAACACTTTAAGCTCATGCCAAGGAAAGGTAAATCCTCAAAATCAAAGGGCCAAAACACCAAGGACAAAATCGAAAGAGGGTCCCTGCTTTCAGCAAGGCATGTGTGCAAAAACTGCACAAGAAATGGTGAATTTGCTGGGAAAAAATGCTCCAAAGCATTTGATGATGAACAAGAATCATGAACCCAAAATCTCTGGTTTCGATCTCACTACCAAAAAAAAAAAATCAAAATGCAAAGATTAAAGAATCAAAACCAAAGGTAGACTGAACCTTCCATAGACGGAAAATCCAAGTGTGTGCACATGAGTTCATTTCCCTCCTTGAGCTACTGTAGAAACCAAGTTCAATTAGGTCAGGCTACGTAAAGATTCTAACTCCAAAAGAAACTTGGACATAGCTTTGTTGTCAATCAAGCGTCTATAGCCCTGACGAGGTTATCGTTGTGACTCTCCCAAACATAGCTCTATTGCCAGCTAAGCATCCATAGCCCCGATAGAGATATTCAGATACCCCTGATAAGTTGAATTCACTTGATTTTCAATATTTTCTCTTTTCTTCTTTTGATATTCTTTTCTTTTCATTTTTTCATTTCAACCTATGAACAATGAAGTTCACACTCAAGGCTGAGAACCACAATGGTGTTGAAGCAGAAATAGGATTTTTCACCTAACAAGACCTCACAAAGATCCTACAGCAACCTTAGGATTTTTAAGATGTATAAGAGATATAAGGTTTCAAAATACTTCAAATTCAAATCAAACCAGTGACCCATCCTCCTTAAATCAAACATTTAGGCTACATGACGATAATGAAGACCTCAACCATCCATTCAAGACACATGATTAAAGTTTATCAAGGAAATACTCAGAACAATCCCAGATAAAAGAATATTTTCCATGCAAGTGCAACACATCCAAAAGAAAACAAGAAAACCTCCAAAGCAAAAGCAGAGCAAAAACACCAAACCGAAAGCAAACCTACACTAACCAAAACAAACAAAAGCAAAGCAGAAAGGGAAACCTACTCTAACCAAAGCAAAACAAAGCAAAATAGAAAGGGAAACCTACTCTAACTATGTACAGGAGAAGAGCTGAAAATAGCTCAAGACTGGAAATAATGCTTCAAATACTGCCCATTGACAGGCAGTGGGATATCCTCCCCAGTGAGAGTTTTCAAGCGGAAAGCATTATCTCCCAGCATCTCTGAAATCTAGTAAGGTCCAAGCCAAAGTTTTTCAAATTTACCATGCTCCCCCTTACGGTCATGGGCTTTATCCTAGTAGAGAACCAAGTCAAAAATCCTAAAGGCTTTTACCTTGGCTCTTCTATCAAACCATCTTTTGACTACACCCTGATGTTTGGAAAAAATTTCTAAGGCTTCATCTCTTCTTTCTTCATGGTGTAATAGCTCCTATAGGCGAGCCTCACACTTGTTTTCTTCATCATAATATTCATTAATGAACTATAAAGTAGGGATCCTCAATTGAATTGGAAATACAGGTTCCAGGCCATATACAAGATGATAAGGGGAGGTCCCTATGGAAGTCTTCTGTCTTGTACGATTTTCCCATAGAGAAAATCTAAGCTGAGTGTGCCAATCCTTGGGGTTCTTCTCTAGTAACTTACGAATGACTATTAAGAGGTTTTTATTCAAAGACTCAGCCAAACCATTACCTTGTGGATAGTAATTAGATGCAAAATTTATTATGATCCCATGATCAAAAGTCCAGTTAGAAAATTTCAATGATGCAAATGTCGGACCATTATCACAAACCAAAGATAAAGGACATCCAAAGCGATTGATAATACCTGATTCAATAAAATCTATTACCACTTCAGAAGTACAATGTTTGCATGCAAGAGCCTCAGTCCATCGTGTAAAGTAATCAGTAACAGTGAGAATGGTTTTACCTCAAAGACTAGTTGAAGTGGGAGTGTTGCATACTTTTCTCTAGTTGTTGCAGTCTGGCACACATGGCAAGTTATAACATGAATATGTGTGTCCTTGAACAATGTAGGCCAATAATAACCAACCCTCAAAATATGATTTGTAGTGGCATGTGCAGATCCATTGCCAGTACCATATCTATCATGAAATTTGGCCATGACTCTCTCAGCTTCCTATCTCCCTAAGCACCTCAGGTAGATACCTTCATGATTTTTCTTATATAGAACAGCTCCCTTCAGCATGAAATTTTCACTCTTCAAATGTAATGCCCTTCTATTTACTACATTAAGATGGTCAGGAAACCCTTGAGTCAGGAGACAATGAATGATATCATCATACCATTCCCCGAGAGAAACATCTTCTAGATTGTAATGTTGAGCTGCAAGATCAGGGCCCATTTCTTCCATTATCCTTGTAATTTCTTGCCCCCTTACCAACTTCATGGGTTGAATCTAAATATTGTATTCTTGTAACATAGTTACCCACTTAGCTTTGTGCTCTCCTAGCTCATTCTGCATCAACAACAGCTTGACCGCAGGATCAGGAACTATTTGTTGGAGTTAAAATGACACTGAGAGGGGCGATGAATCAGTGACTTAATAGATTTGACCAATTTTCAAAAATTCAAAAACATAGCTTAGATTTGATCTCAATATTACTCTGATTAATGCATTCATGAGTTGAATGTAGTCATTCATAAACAGAATTGAGAAAATTAATAATCCCAACAGTGAACTGAAACAACAACACAGTGAAGCAGTGAGAACTCAAAAGAACAAAGAGACACAAGATTTTTTCGAGTGGAAAACCCTCCTGGGGTATAAAAACCACTTCCGAAATACCTTGCAGGCTTAACTTTTAAACAACTGTTCACAATGCCTTATAGGCTGATTTTTGAGCACCCACTCAAGGAGCACCAACCCCTCGTTTAGAGATATCTATCTCAAGGAGTACCAACCCCTCAAATTATGTTTTGAACAATAATAATAACTCGAGGATTTCTCTTTTTCAATTAAGCTCATAACTCTCTGTTTTCTCGTCTACAGAATACCCTAAGGATTCAATAATTGAATCCTTAAAATATTACATAGAAAAGAGTATTACAATATATCTCTGCATCTTTTTTTTTAGATTTTTAATACAAAGTATTTCAATACATTTTTAATACAGCCAAAGAACAATCTTCTAGAATTACATACCAGAGAGTCTACATTGTTTTCAACATCTGCTTTTTATATACATTTCAAGTATGTATGTCATTAAGAAGTCTTCAAATGCATTTTCACATGAAACTAAAACTCACTTGCCAATTTTAGAATCTGAAGCTAAATAATGACAATCTGTAGATGATGGTAAAAATCAAGAGTAACGCCTGTCCAGAGGGCTTTAATTTCTGCGCTGAATCAAGAGATTTCAAATTGTAACTAATAGATTTTCATCAAAACCACGACTGCCCACCAGCTGAGAACTATAACCTCCCAATTCTCAAAGAATATTTTGTCATGTAACCGTTCTGAGATTCGATTCCAACCAATGATGTCGGCCTGCAACTATACTTAGAAATTCCCATGTCGGCTACAGTGTTTGAGTCTTCATTAATCATTCACTGAGACAACCCTGTAAGTATGTCGAAGGCAATTATAATGTTGTCAGTCACCCCATGTTCTTTTCACTAAGACCTCAGTGATGTCGAGAAGACCTCTCGCAAACCACATTATGTTTCACCGAAATCCCTTTTATCTCTTATGAGTCGCTGTGACATTCTGCTGTCGGGGAGACATTTTGTAGATAATGCTTTGTTTTACCAAAATTCATCCTTTCATCCGGTGTCGCTGAGATAATTTATAATCGGGGTGAGGTCCCATCGAATTCATTGAGTCATACCGAAACACCCCGCGATACATACTTGATCGCCGAGACATTACCAACCTCTCACCGAAAGCCATTCATTAGACTTTGTTGGCAAGACTTGACAGGTTCGCTGAGACTCTACATCAAAACTCATGAGTCTTACCGAAAAGTATTTCATCATCACTCACTTCGATAACCCTAACTCTTACCGATGTATCTTCCCGCCATTGGTTGGTGTGACAATGTACAATCGCTATGACTTCACACTGAAAGCAACATGTTTGGCCGAAGTGAATCTTTAATGTGCCAGTCGGTCGATGTAACAAGTCAAACTCGCCAAGACACAATGTCAATGAAGGATCACTTACGCTGATGAACCACCTCATGTATAAGTCGGTGAGACCCAACTCATTCGGAAAGACCTCTCCCTAGTGAAAAATACTCATGCTAATAGACCTTTCCACTATCGCCAAGACCACATGAATGTCATGCCGATAGATACCTAAAGGTGAATTTTGTCATCAAGGACAAACCAATCAGAACACAACTAAGAACCAACAAACTCCCCCTTTGTCCTTGATGGAAATGACTCTCCCCCTTTTTGCCTCAATGACAAAGGATAGAAGAGAAGAATGTGCAATGCCAGGAAACACAACTGAGAAGCCAACCAAAAGTATCATGAGAAACAGCTGCAAAAAAAAGTAACAGTGCAGCAACCAAGATTGTAGGAGAGCTATAAGTGAATCAAAATATATAACATGCTCCCCCTAAGCTGAAGCTTGGTGAATTAGAGAAGTAACGATTGAGAGATAACTCCCAATCGAAGTCTCAACCTTTCAAATAAATCTTTAGCTAAGGGCTTAGTAAAAATATCAGCCACCTGGTCTTGTGAGCCAACAAACTATAAGCATACTTCATTAGCTGCGACTTTTCTCGTGAGAAAATGAAACTGATAGCAATATGTTTTGCCTGAGAGTGCATACTGTGATTTTGGAGATATTTATCGCGACTTGTGCTATCACAGAGAATTGAAACAAAGTTTAGGAACTTCAATACCCATATCAAATAGAGTTTGCCTTATCCAAAGAACTTGAGTAATAAAGAAGAAGTGGCAGCAATGTATTTCATTTCAAGAGTAGAAAGAGAAACGGATACTTGTTTCTGATGTGCCATGCCACTAAAATCCATCACTACAGGCACGCAAAGAATTAATCGGGTGCTTTTCCTATCATCCAAACAACTATCCCAGTCAGCATCAATATAAGCAATCAAAGAGAAATCATTGCTCCTAGGATACCAAAGACCATAATCAAGAGGGCCCTAAATGTATCTAAAGATTCGTTTGATAGCCGTAACATGAGATTCTTTAGGTGATGCCTAAAACCGTGCAACAATGCAAACTACCTGCATAATGTCAAGTCGAGAAGTAGTTAAATATAATAGACTACCAATCATCGATCTATATTCAATTTGATTTGTATCAGGAGAATCATCAACCTTAGTAAGTTTGCATCCAGTAACCATTGGAGTGCTACCTAGATGGCATTCATTCATTTGAAATTTCTTAAGCATCTCTCTAGCATACTTGGTTTGAGAAAGAAATATTCCATTTTCATGTTGAGAGATTTGAAGACCCAAGAAGAAATTTAATTCTCCCAATAATGACATTTCAAATTCATATTCCATTAGCTGAGAGAAATTTTTACTCAAAGTAACATTGTTGCAGCCAAAGATAGTGTCATCAACGTAAATTTCAACAACCAAAATATCAGAACCTTCAGTTTTAACATAAAGATTATTGTCTACACCTCCTCTAACAAAACCATTTGAAAGCAAATGACTGTCCAGCCTAGAGTACCAAGCTCTAGGTGCTTGTTTTAAGCCATAGAGGGCCTTCTTCAACCTGTAAACATGATTAGGCTTATCTTTGTAAATAAATCCTTCAGGTTGTTCAACATAGACCTCTTCATCTAAGTAGCCATTTAAAAAGGTAGTTTTGACATCCATTTGATAAACAGTAAAGTCTTTATAAACATAATAATCCAAGAATATTCTGATAGATTCTAATCTAGCAACAGGTGCAAAGGTTTCACCAAAATCAATACCTTCTTGTTGAGCATAGCCTTTGCAGACAAATCTTGCTTTGTTGCGAATAACATTACCATTTTTATCAACCTTATTTCTGTATATCCATTTGCCTCCAATGACATTCTTGTCATCTGGTTTTGGGACTAACTCCCAAGTCTGATTTTTTCTCAATCTGATCAATTTCTTCCTACATAGAATTAATCCAACATGAATCTGTGAGAGCTTCATAAAAAAATTTAGGCTCAAACTGAGTAACTAAACAGAAAGCTATTTGAGCCTTTTCATCAGATTCAGCAGTCTTTCTCCTAGTTTGAACTCCTGCATTTTTATCCCCAATAATTTGATCTTTGGGGTGATATATAGCTAGAGTTTTCGAAGGAGCTTTTGATACAACCTTTTCAGGACTTGCTTTTTCATTTTTAGGGCTTGCTGATTTAGCAAAAGACTTTGCTGTTTCAGCTTCTTCTGAATTTGATTCAAGTTCAAGCCATTCTTCCTCATTATCCTGCAAGATGTTAGCATCTAAACGTAATCTTTCATCAAACTTTACATTCACAACTTCAACAATCTTGTTAAGCCTTTTGTTAAGGCATTTATAAGCTTTGTTGTGAGTTGAGTATCCCAAAAAGATACCCTCATCACTCTTTGATTGAAAGCTCC
>VDFB02003946.1:0-49620 GCA_007258455.2 Sequoia sempervirens | reverse complement strand
CCTCCTCCTTGGATATTTGTTATTGACAGTTGTCGTTTGATGTTGTTTAATGTGTTGGCTTCCAAGCTATACTTCGGATAGGAGTCCCTCCTCCTTAGCAAGCTCGTTAGCCAAGGCATCGTGATTTTGTTGTTTCTAGTAAACTATTTCTTAAGCTCATACCTCGGATAGGAGTCCCTCCTCCTTGGCAGATCTCGGATCTAGTTTACCGTGCAGAGCGTTTGCTTGTACCAACCTTATCCCGGTGTATACCCTAGAGTTCAGAGCCTCGGTCATATCCTCTGGAGACGGCGAATTCAAGTGATCCAACCATCCCATTCCCGCTCCTTTACCCGCATGCTCTGTTCATCTTGAAGGTATTGGATAGATAAAAGCTAGTTAGTCGTAGTTAAGATCTGCAGAAACCAGAGAAAAGCTTAGCTACGGCGCACTGTGTTTGTGCACCCTTGTGTCCTGCCGCTGAAGCATAAAAAGATAGGAACTTAGTTAAACATTTCCCTTCCCTACGCATTGCTCCCAGCAGAGAGGGACTTCTCCTCTTTAAATAACGAAGAAGTGTTGCAAAATATTTGAAATAGCTGAGCGTTTACAATCAGCACTCCAGAGGTGCTAATTTAAGAAAAAGCACAACAAACCCGCAGAAGGGGCTTTGGTCAAGATATTAAGAGCAATTCCCAGCCCTGTCTATTTATACAAATTTCTTCCTCTTGGCCAAATCCTCTTTCAAAGTACACAGAGGTGTCCTTGGGGTTACTGGGGTAGCTTGCACTATGGCTATGGGTGCGTAGCTGCATAATCATTCTATGGCTGAGCTATGAACTAATATGTCTTGATAATCACAGGTCAACATTCGAGCTTCAAACATAATCAGTTTGAAATTAAAAACATATTTTTGAAATCCTTCAGCCCCAGAAGCTCATGGGCTTGCCTGATAAGTGCTGACATAGAGTAAAGGCCTCAGTTGCAGGAACTTCTAAAGCAATTTATTTTTAGGAAGGCATGGAGAATGGGGACATAAATAAACCCAGTTTTAAAGTTATTTAAGTAGTTCATCTAAAATATCTTTATCATTATTATAATATTATTGAACTTGTCTTGGAGCAAAGTTAGAGCCTGAAAAGAAAGAGTGAAAGAGATAGCTTCAGAATCCTGAGTATTCAGATAATTCTGGTTTAACTGGAAGTCTAGAAGTGGATGTTCTGCACCTTAATTCTGAACAATCCTCCCCAAACACAATCAAAATGATCATGTCATTCTCAATTTTGATCACCTAAAGCGATCTGATGTTAATAGTGGTTTCCAATCAAATGATCTTTAAGAATTAATCAGAGCACCATAATCTCCATTTGTATTACGAGGGAAAATTGTAGTGGCTACTTTGTGCCATTTGACTAATTTTTTCAGATACTTATTCAAAAAGTTTTCTAAATAAAAAATGGAGACATGCCCAGTCTGTATAAAACATAGTCAGGTGCTTGGATTTTGCCCAGTATTTGTATATCCTATACTTTTTCAGAAAATATATTTAAAATTAAAGAATATTTGCGAAGGTACTGAAATATAAATAAATACATGGCTTTATAATAATTTCTGTCTGGACAAGTATCAAGCAGATGATCAATAGATCATTCTGCAGATTGTTAAAATACAAAATCTATGGAACTGTCTTGCTTGTCATTTCTCTGTTTTGAGAGTTTTGTTTTTCAGTGCCAAAGAAAGAGCAGCATGAAAATTGAGTAATACCTCATTGTTATATACTTTCCCACAACCCACTTTGGTTTTTGTCCTCGAGAATCTTTTATCATGTACAAAAAGTTATACACATACTTCATTGTATAGGCCCCTTGGGAAGAAGCTTGTTTCCACATCATCCTGCAACCTTATTTTGTAATCTCATTTTTTATGCTTTAAGTGGCTGATTGGTAACCTGTCAGTTGAATGAAGGCGTTGAAGATTCATTATGGGTCAATATCTTCAAAAGTAAATATGATGGAAGCCTTATCATCTATATATACTCATTATCCAGCATGAAGCTATTATCATCATTTGTTTAGATTAAACTTAGGTCTGAAATTTTAGGGATGAAGATAAAACAAGAGCCTCTCAAAATACTAAATAGTATGATCCTTGACATTAATCAGCTCTCCATTCAGCAGTTTTCTCCAAAGATATAGTTGTATAAGGCAGACCGTCTGCACTTTGTTCCAAATGGGAGAGCTAAAATTCGACTGGCACCCATTTCCTAGATTCTTATGAATATTGATTAGAATAATATTTCTGCACAACAAGGCTTGCCAGGGTTTTGTTTGGTTGAGATTGTGAAACCTCCATGAAAATGGAATGCTATATTTATAAACCTCATCAGAGTTTTCTCCTAGAAACTTGCTTCCAATCAATGAAAGCTTATTTATTTTGGTGTCCGTTCCTTATCGTGATAAGACTTTTCTTACCAGAGCTTGGAACTTACATAAACCACCATTAGTATTACTATTGTAAGACTTAAACATATAAATATGGAGATCAAGCATAAATCAGATTTTATAAATATGAAAATTCTTTCTGGTTGTTGTGTAAATAGGCACATCATATTATCAGCTTTATGTTATAGGATGCTTTTTTCTTAAGTATTTAATCTTTATTTCTTTATTTATGCCATGTTTTAGGTACTTAGGGTTAATGAAGGTTTGGTCACTGGTTAAGTAGGTTTCCTTCCCATTGAATATGTAATGAGGGGAAACCGTAAGAGATGTGTTGCTTCAATTTCATTTGTTAATGCAATACAAAGAGATAACATTCTGTGAGAACTCTTGTATTTTACAGTCAGATTTGAGGGGGCAATCTATCTTGAGTGAGTGTGAGCTCCATTATTCTACAAGTTTAGGAACATAGCAAGTTGTATTGGTGATTCTGTTGGTTCTCGCTACCTTTGCAATAAATAAATGCCAAGGGGTGTTTATCCAAGAAACACTTCAAAGTTTGTGATGGAAGAAGAGTTGACAGTATTGGTAACAGAATTCATAACAAATATCATATTTTCTTAAAAGGCCAATGGATAAAAAATTTGATGAAGGGTTGTCAACCGCTGGGATGTGCTTGATCCCTTAGCTGATGAATTGGAGGAAGAGGCAGAAAAAGGCCAATGGAGGCCCTCATTTAACCTGCAGATAAGATGACACAGTATGATTTTAGGAAGGAAGTAGAGGTACAAATGGTTAAGGAGGTCTATTTAACATTCAAAGTCCAACAAGTTGATGACCCTGAGGAGAAACTAAATGTGGCTTTACAGCATCTGATTGTGGCAGCTTATACATGGGTGACAAATGGCTATCTGGAAACCCTAGAGGATGCTTTACCTATTATGTTGAGGCTTTGAATCGAGGAGTGGATTGAAACTAAAACAAACCATACAGTACTAAATTCGTGCATCCTTTTAGAGAGTTATAATAATGGAATATTATATGGATAAATTCTAGATTTTGGTTTCAATGGCCATACACCTAGAAGATATAGTGCTTGATATCTACATCTCCAACTTGTGGTTGGAAATTCAATCCAAGTTAAAGATGTTCAATAATAGAACTCTTGAAGATTCTAGTTATATGGCTAGGAATTCTGAGATCCATATGCTAGCTATTAGAAATGATCTTAAGTTTTGGCAAGAAGGGAAACACTTTTGATTAGATGGTTAGTGGGAGAAACATGATTGCTTGTCAAAAAACCCTAGTGGTCCAACTATCACAAACTCTAACCTAAAAATACAAAACCCTATTGTAACTGTTCCAGACCTTGGCGTAATGGCCATCTATATAATCCTAAAAAGCTCAATATAGCAGAAGATTTATGTCCATTTGAGTCTAAACCCAAGTCTGATAATGATGATATCCTTAGTAGTGTGGTGTTAGTATGAACCAAAAAATTAATACCTTTCTTTTGTAGAAACGTGGGAACTGTTCGTATCTCTCTCAACAATGATAGGGTTGGATCATCTTGACACCTTAGATTTTTTTGCCTATGCAAAAAGTAATTAGATTTTGGTCATGGTTGACATTGGTAGCAACACTTAAACATTCTAGACGGGATGATTTTGTAGGTTGGTCCATGCTTAGACATTTTTGAGTGTTTTTCTAGTTGGGTATTATGTCACTCGAGCATTGAGTGTCTAGGAATGGTACATAATGCGAAGCTGACAGTGGCTAATTATACTCTCAAGGATAAATTTTGTGTTTTTGTTATTGGGAGAGTGAACGTATTGGTTGTTCGATCATTACAGTCACTAGGGACATATCCCAATCACTGAGAATTGTTCTTGACAGACTATCAAATCCTTACCTTTGATGGAAATCAGGACTGTTGATTCGAGCCAAGAGGGGTATTTTGCATTTATGTCCCACTTGTACCTTATGGAGGTAGATTCTTCTAATCTGCTGTGTCAAGCTCTAGGAATTTCAGACTTAATTTGCTAGTACAAGGCAGCTCTTCAAGGCCTACCAAAGATTTTGTCACCGAACAAGGGATTGGAACATATTGCTGAGCTTGACCTTATAAGTAGCCCAACTATGCTATGCCGTTATAAATATGTATGCACTTTTATAAATAAAAGATTAGATAGTGTATACATGAGCTATTGGAGGCTGGGGACATTGTTCTGAGTAAGACCCCTTATGCTGCATTAGAGGTCATAGGTAGGAAGAAGGATAGGTCATATTGCATCTGTACTGATGACAAAGAACTTGAGAAGACTACCATGAAAGCAATTGACTATTTGTTTTTCTGAGAGAGATTTCAGATGTGGATGCGATCAAATATCAATCTGGATACAAGACCAGAACAAGACAAAATTCAGAAATTATGAAGGTCACTAGCAATTTGGAGTCATGCCTTTTGGGCTTTGTGGTGCTTTAGCTATTGTTCAAATATTGACTAACAATGCATTCAACAAATTCCTTTGTAAGTTTGTTCTTATATTTTTTGATGATATGCTTGTTTACATTAATCAATAGCAATCCCATCTAGATCTTTTGAGCATTTTGCTTGATATTTTGGTGGATGAAAAATTGTATGCCAAGGCCTTATAATTTGACTTTACTAAAATCATCTTGAGAACCCTTTTGCTACGTTATTGATTATTTCTGCTGAAGGGGTATGCACAAACCCTACCAAAATAAAGGTTACTTGTGATTATCTTGTGCTTAAGTTGCCTAAGAAATTTTGTGGTTTCTTAGACTTGACAAGGTTCTACCTAAGGTTTGTAAGATTTTTGTTTTGCAATTGCCTGTCTGCTAATTGACCCCACCAAAAAGGATGCTTTTAATTGGTGTTTTGAGGCACACAATTCTTGTAAAGAGCTCAAACAGGCTCTTGTGATTGTTCCAATTTTAATTGCTTTTGATTTTTCCAATCCTTATGTGATCAAATGTGATGCTTTTGTACTTAGGCTTGCTGTAGTACTCTCTCATGTTGTTGTAGGTTTTCATTCCTTTCCATGTTTATTAGGTATTTTCCTACAACTAATTTAGTTTGCATAGGTGGGCTCATTTTGACTAATAATGGTGTGGAGTGGTGACTCTTCATATTCCACTTTCCTCCTTTACATTTCTTATAAATGCTTTCACCCAACTTTTTTCTACTCTTTCCATTCTCTCATTCTCTTGCATTGTATTTCTCTTTCTTGGTTAATGGGAAATAACACTGTTCTACTTCTGCCTATCATCTGGTCTTGAGTAGTATTGTGGCTATCATTATAGCATTTGGTCTTGGTTGTTTTCTTTGCTTATTGCAAAATCTAACATGGTATCAAAGCCATGGTGTCCTAGTCTAGCCCATCTTTCTTGTTTTTTGAGAGATTTAGGGGCAAATTAGTGTGCATGTGTCTTTTCTAAAAATCCTAGTATATTATTCTCTTGAATTTTCGAATAATTTGGAGAATCAAAATGGTTTGATAGAAGAAACAAGTTTGTGAAAGGTCTTAGCTTTTTAGGTTTTGGGCATGAGCAAATTTTCTATGATCAATGTAGCAATATAGACTTCTCCATCATGTCCAAAAGGCTTGAGATAGTCAAGATTGACTTTTGTTTTATCAAATTTGGAGTTGAAGAAACTAATCTCTGTTTGGGTTTTTTCATGCTGTTTGTTTGATTGAGTTTTATAGGTGGTGCAGATTTTGGGGCTGGCCAAAACTTGATTGTACCATTGTGCTTGGCAACATTGAAAACCCTAAGATTGACTATAAACTTGGGCATGTTCAGGCTCTCTTTCTGGAGCCGGCCAAGAGTATTTTTTGGCTTGTGAGAAGCTCTAGGTGGTACTAAAGGTCACTTAGTTTTTGTGGCAGTTTACCATTGCACTTGAAATGGCTAAAAACCCCAAGATTGCCTAGTCATTTGCTCAAATTGGAGTTGCTTGCAGATAAAGCAATTTTTTGGTTTGCCAAGGTTGTACAACCTAAGCACAATGTTGTTTTTTAAAACGAATTTTAAATCAAAAAATTCAAAAGGATTTAAAAGTTGCAACACTATTAATAAGCTTTTGATGTAATTAATAAGGTTCATGACCTATTTTAAGGCTTGCGGCCTTTAATAAGGCTCACAACCTTTAATAAGGCTTGTGACCTATTTTAAGGTTAGGCTTTTTGCAACCTATTTTGAGGCCTCACATCCATCCGAAATGAAACTAAATTCAATTTAAAATGTAATGATTTAAATTGTTTCCACAAATTAATTCCAAAACTTTTTATGCACAAATTTTAATATAATAAATAAAGCTCAAGTAAAGACTTTGAAATTAAATGCATATAATAAATTGATCAACAATTTCATCCAAATACATTCAATCATGCTGTAAATAAATTATTAATTCAAAAAAGGATTTAAAGGATTTAAAACAACTTTATTGCTCAGATAATTCACCAGAAATTAATACTTATCTTTGAAATGTGCAGAAGTAATCCCAACTATTGCTGGAATGGTCCTTGGTTCAGCCTCTTCCGTCTGTGAGTAGTCTGGGAGGAAAGCAGACTTGGCTGCTCTACACGAGTGCTGGTTCCACCGGAACAATGCTCAACACTCGTGCCACAAAAACCATGCCCTGGCCAGGACCATCCTGAGTGCACGCACTTGTACCCCAGGTTGGACACCCACTGTAGGAGTGCCCCTTCTCCGTCCTACTCACAGCCTGCTAACCTTGAAACTCTATTCCCGCAATGTGCTCCACTTTATTTTCCTCTTTTTTTCATGCCTCAATAATTTATTTTTCACGGGTTTTATACAACACAAAGGGTAGTTCCAACCGACACACCCTTTTACAAATAATAATAACATCCCGTGAAAACTCTAATTATTATTTTATTGCATTTTATTTCTAGAACTATTACATTAGTTCTTATATTTATTTACTTATTTACTTTTATTCTATTTTCTTTTCCTTTTTCTTCCACGAGGAAAAAGTCTCATAACAATTCTCCCCCTCTTGTTTAGCTACTGCCCTCAGTAGCTTGATGATTTTCTGCATCACACATACATATAAAAAAATAAGCCTTTAGTTAAACAAATGAGGATATTGGTCTTTAATAAAATCAACATTTTTCCAAGTAGCACTATCATTATCACAATGACTCCATTTAATTTTTTTTTACTTCATTTATAACTTTTTCTTCTCTTAATTCATAGATGTCTCCCTTTTTTAATTTGTATTTTAAGTTAAGTAATTATAGGAAAGCATTTTTTTTTCCAATGACAAGAGTTGTACATACATAAATATTAGGAATTTACAATCAAAGAAACTAATGGTAGTCTATGTGTTTACTCACATATATTTCAACCTTATCAATTTTCTCTCATGTTACCAATTTTCTTTAATATAGATATTTTAAATCTTATATATGTAACTTCAACATTAAATCTATAAAATTATTAAATCATCTGTTGAAATAACATATATCTAGTGAAACGACATACATATCCCATACTATGTAGTCACTCATTGATGAACTATATAATTGATATACTTCAAATATATTCTAAGATGATAATCATGTATTCCGGACTACATGAGTATCCTCTTTTCCTATATGTCAAGTATAATTGAATGAAAACAAGTAAAAAGTATCCCTAAAAAGAGTTCATATCTTTCAATATATGCACAAAGTTATTGGGTTGATCAAGTCCAATAACAAGGTACAATAAAATAAAGCATGGTAATCTTTCTAGGTATCTTAACAATCATACATTGAGTACTTTCATAGAAAAACATTAGGTCTAATATTTCCTTCACTATTAACACAAGGGAAAATATTGGTTAAAAATGATAATTTGACTAGAATAGTGATGATTTGCATAGACTCATGTCCTATGATATGAGACTCGACAAGGCCATTGGGACCTCCAAATAATGAATAGAGGCAATGTTGTTTAAAGAAAGCAACAAAATTCATTCAATAATTTCTTCTGTTATGTTTTCCTTCATGTAAGGAGGTTCATCACAATAAATCTCTATACTAGGGATCCCAATAAATCATACAAAATCCTTTTGTCACACTTCTCATGTTTTATCCACAAAGCAATCCAATATTTGTCAATATGACTAGGATACTATTATCTACCAAAATATGATTAGGCTTGAGATCTCTATAAATGAATTCTAACTTGTTAAGGTTTTTATGCATATTTATTCATAAATTTCTCCTATAAAATATATAAATTATACCCCTATATATGAAAAAATCACATGCTAGTTTGACAATTTCTATCTTTGATTTATTTATGCCCTATATAGTATTTTATTGCATATCTAAAACCAATCATAAGCAATCACCCAAACCATATATCATGGTTTATTTGAGGCCAAAAAATATGTCTAACATACATAGTGTTCCCTAGCATATTAAAGTGGCTTAGTAATTATCCCTTTTTACAAAGGTTGTCTCTTATAATCACGAATCTCTCTTTCAAAAGAGTTTTCTTAAATATTCTTCATTACTCTATTTTTAATTTATTTTAATTTAGGAACAAATATCTATTCAATAAAAATAAATTAGGGTTATCTCTCCCCCTATAAAACTTCAACATGTTTCCATGTTTCATCATAAAACATTATTCCATTCCAACCAATGTATTTAAACAACAAAATATTTTCAAGGTTCAAGATGTAGAGAAAAACTCACCTATGATTTTATATCCTATAAATATGTTATTCTCAACAATTTATTCTAAACATAATATTGTTTCTCTAAATTTAAAATATGAATCTAAGGACCTATGGGTTATGGGCCCACAATGTAAACTATATTAGACTTAAGTGATAAAATATAGGTGTCACTTCTTTTTCTTTTTTTCTTTTTTTATAAAACTTGCAAAAGAAAACTCAAAAGATAAAAGGGTGAAACTAAGGTTTCAAAATGTGAATCAATTTAGAGGGTTAAATTTGCTGCCAGTAAAAATTTAGCGTGGAAGTCCCATACAATGTAATTCCAATTTTAGTCTATTAGTCTACTATAATTTTCTTTATATGAAGTAATTATTTGTATTTAATCCCTATCGTGAAGATGGAGGAGATCTGTGTTGGCTGTGACTCGGTTGTAAAAAACAAAAAAAAAAAGTTTTTCTCTTTCTAGGAAGTGAATATTTAATTACAAACTAACTCTCCCAAAATTTATGAATGGTAATTAGAAGGTTAAATCATTAAGAAAAATAAATAAACAAATAAATAGTTTCTAATTATTTGGAGATCTACGTATGGAAGGTTTCTATTTTTCTCAATTCCAAAATAAATAGTTTATTAAATCTAGTAGCAAAAATGCAATGATAAGATTTAGTTATGAATTTACTATTTATTTATTGAGTGAAGAAGAAAACAAAAATTATTAAATATCCAATTTGAAGTTTGATGTAAATTCAAAACCCATAAGTTACTCCAAATAAAAGTAAAATAAATTTAAATTCAAAAACCATAAGTTACTCCAAATAAAAGTAAAATAAAATAGGTTTGAGTGAAATTTTATTTTATTTTCTTTTTAAATTAATTTCCCGTGAAAATTTATTTCTTGGTATGATGAAATTATTTCTTACCTAATAATTTAAACTATTTTTCGGTAATTTATTTCTTTTCTAATAATTTAAACTATTTCTTCTGTAATTATTTCTCTATTAGTAATTCTTAATAGTTTCTTCGGTAGTAATTTTAAGTTACTTCTCTTGTAAATTGATTTACAATTAGGGGTAAAAGTTTTATTTGTTTAAGTAAAACATTTATTTTATTTTATTTTTACTAAGCACCTTACAATGGTAAAAAAATAAAAACTATGTACATCTATCATTAAAATTTGATTTACCTAAATTTATTATTTCAAATATTATCTAAGTGATATTTATTATAAGCTCCCACAGTTTAATTTCAAACACAGCAATAGACTTCTTTTTTTTTTGGTTTACCAAAACAATAACTATATCAATAAATTTGCAGAGGTATTAATTTTTAGTTATTCTAAACTCACCATAAACGAATGTTATTATTTTTTATTTTCTTTAGGGTTTAATTTCTAATGCACAATGTAATTAAATGTGCAGTGAGTAAGGATCAAAGGCTCTGATACCAAATGAAATGAAACTAAATTCCGAATTTAAAATGTAATGATTTAAATTGTTTCCACAAATTAATTCCAAAACTTTTTATGCACAAATTTTAATATAATAAATAAAGCTCAAGTAAAGACTTTGAAATTAAATGCATATAATAAATTGATCAACAATTTCATCCAAATACATTCAATCATGCTGTAAATAAATTATTAATTCAAAAAAGGATTTAAAGGATTTAAAACAACTTTATTGCTCAGATAATTCACCAGGAATTAATACTTATCTTTGAAATGTGCAGAAGTAATCCCAACTATTGCTGGAATGGTCCTTGGTTCAGCCTCTTCCGTCTGTGAGTAGTCTGGGAGGAAAGCAGACTTGGCTGCTCTACACGAGTGCTGGTTCCACCGGAACAATGCTCAACACTCGTGCCACAAAAACCATGCCCTGGCCAGGACCATCCTGAGTGCACGCACTTGTACCCCAGGTTGGACACCCACTGTAGGAGTGCCCCTTCTCCGTCCTACTCACAGCCTGCTAACCTTGAAACCCTATTCCCGCAATGTGCTCCACTTTATTTTCCTCTTTTTTTCATGCCTCAATAATTTATTTTTCACGGGTTTTATACAACACAAAGGGTAGTTCCAACCGACACACCCTTTTACAAATAATAATTACATCCCGTGAAAACTCTAATTATTATTTTATTGCATTTTATTTCTAGAACTATTACATTAGTTCTTATATTTATTTACTTATTTACTTTTATTCTATTTTCTTTTTCTTTTTCTTCCACGGGGAAAAAGTCTCATAACACATCCATTTGTACCACCCATGTGGTCCTTGGGAAATCCTACCGCCCCCCAAATTTAGCAAAAAAGGCTATTTAAAAATTTTTCCTCCTTACATTTGTTAGCACCTCCATGTTAATTGACCTTTTTTATATTTGGCAGATTTCTACTTTTGGTGGCATTTTTGATGGATTTTCGTACATTTGGCAACAATGTTGGTAGTTTGCAAGTTTGGGAGGTTTCTAAATTTATCTAGTGAAGACTACTAATCTTCTTGGTGAACATGCCCTCTCTAATGGAGTTTTCAGTTTTGCACTTACACTTAAGGAGCTTTGTTCTTAGCTGTATGGTGTCTGATTTTAGCACAATTTTTTTGAAATGGGGCAGTTTTTCACAAGCTTTGCAATGGTGTAATTTGTCTACAGTTTTGACACTCTAGTTTTCCAGAAATCATGTTTTCTCGGAGTTTTTGGTATGTAGTTCTCATTTTGAGACCTTTAAAGGGCATATCTTGCACAAAGGGACTCCTATTTGGGTCCTATTTTTTTTGAAAGTGTGTATTTTTCTGCAAGCTTCATGCTGATGTCTTTTGTTTCTTCTCATTCTATATCTGAATTGTAGTTTTTGCATTGTGCCGTATTTGTGAACTTGGAAATATTATCAGGTACTGTAAACGCAGTAATGTTAAAGTGCCACATCGATGTACTTGTTTTGGGGGTCTTTTATTGGTTTATTGTATCCATTGAATTGAGATAAAGTTTCATTTTAGGGGGGTCTCTTGATGGTTTGTGTGATTAATTTAGGGAGTTAATCATGTGATAAAAAAGCATCCTGTTGTTGTGAAACGGATAGATGAAACTATAAGTTCTAGTGAGACAACCGCCTGGAGCATTTCATATGGGTTAAACTCTTGCCCATTTATGGATTTGTTCCTGAACCCACTTCTTGTTGGTGGAAGCAAGTGGGATAGAAATATTGAACATGTCTTGGGAGTGATTCTGTGTAATGTTGACATCGACTCCTAGATTGTCAATACACATTGAGTGCCCTTGTGAACTATGGACTACACTTGGGAAATTCATGGAGATCCACGTAAACCTCCA
This sequence comes from Sequoia sempervirens, assembly GCA_007258455.2. Lineage (NCBI taxonomy): Eukaryota > Viridiplantae > Streptophyta > Pinopsida > Cupressales > Cupressaceae > Sequoia > Sequoia sempervirens. The sequence goes on along the minus strand of VDFB02003946.1, from coordinate 37,158 downwards.
TTCTCAAAGGATCCTACTATTGATAGCCTTGTTCCACATGATGTTTTCCAACTGAAGATGTAGGAAAATGATTTGAAGTGAAATAACATAAGATAATGCATGAAAATCAAATGTATACCTCAAACAATCTCCATCCTTCTAGATGAGTGGAAATGGAATGCACCCTACTTCCATTTGATTTGCTCTTATGATAATGATAGTATGTAGATTGCTCAATAGACTAGCATAACCTTGGTATGATTGCAAATGGGATAGCAAAATGACAGCATAAGGGTATGATAGCTTGATTTTGAGATGAGAATGAAGGATGAAGACCTCTAGATATGCGCTTTGAAGAGGCAAAATCAAGGGCTAGGATAGATTGATGATGGATGACTAAGATTGAACAAGGATTAGGGTTAGGCTAAAAATCACATGAGGGTTAGGATCTAGGTTTAATATTGAGATAAGGAAAAAATCCTTATGTGATTGGCTAAGATTAGGAAGCGGGATTAAAATGAGTGGATAAGATGGAAAGATAGTTTGACTTTTGGGGAGTTGTCTAGGTTCAATGAATCTAGACAAGGAGTTAGTTAGACATATGAAGGGGACACTTGTCACATGATGACAATTTTAGATTATGATCCATGTGAACAAGTTTGAGGGCTAGGATTAAATGGACAAGGATAGAGCATAAAGTGGAATTAATTAAATAAGTAAAATATTTATTTAATAAATGGGATCATGTGAGGGGCAAATAATTAAATAAATAATAAATTTTTATTTAATTAAAGGTTAGGATAAAGATGGGGGAAAAGATGAGAATAATTAAATAAATAATAAATATTTATTTTATTAATGGGTTAGGATAACCTAAATTAGACGTGGCTAGGTAAGGTCAGATTTTAGGTGTCTGCATTTTGCCCCTCTTTGATATGATGTTGCGAAGTGGCATTGTATCAAAGAATAAAACATAGTGGATAGGAAGGGATAAAGACTAATGACATGATGCCTTAGTCACTAGAAGGAATGAGGCAGGAGGACAATGAGGTTATGGGATGCCCCATCAAGAGGATAGGTGGGTTAGTAGAACACAAGTGAGCTCTCAAAATGGGAGGGAATGATTAGGGATAAAGATCAAGAAACAAATGAAATGGAAGATGAAATGGGATGGAAGAGGATGGAATGAGTTCAAAGGAGATGAAAAGGAAGGGGAATTTGGTTATGTTAGTCTGTAAAGAGCAATCCTAAGTTTGATATAGCGAAGGCAATTATGCACCAAGGTATGAGGAACTAGGGTGACAAGGTAACTTTTGCATGGACTTGACACTCAGACAAGACAAACATGACATACAAGATAAAGACAATGACTCACTATTTACCAATCAAAACACACCAAGATATAAAAAGATCAAGGTGGCCTTAGGTAGGTGTAGTCATGGGTCAAAAGATAGATCAAAAGATAAATCAAAACAAAATATTCATTGTTAAACATGTCATGCAGCCAACATATCTCTTGCCAAAGGATAATGATGATGATGAGGATTATGCTAGACTCAAGGGTCCAAAGGGCATTGATGATTGGATTCGACTTGGCAATGTTGTGGATAACCAAGAAGCGATTGGAAGATGATGGGAAAAAGGATATAATGACTAGTTAATGTTCAATAGCTAGGCTTATGTGTGATTTCATGACGAGGGTTGATGTTTGCTTGCAATGCTTGGTTGTTGTTCAAATGTAAGTTTGAGGAGCACCAAAGTTTATTATGGATAGGATTTGGGATGAGATGGGATGGATATGATAGGAGATAGGGTGCGTGTTTATGTTTTTGTGTATTATGCGATGAAGCTTTTATTGTGGGATGAAAGAATGGGTGAAGATGGATGCAAATGCATGAGGATTGAATGCCAAAGCATTGAGTACTAAGTGTATAGACAAGGTTGTATCCTTGACACAATTTAAGTGTAGCTTCCACATCTAACATAGGGGGAAGAATGGGGAAGGGTGGGTGATGATGGGTGACACTAATCAATGAGCAATACAAGACATGATAGGTTTATTATGATATGGGAAGATAGGAGTGATGGTGGATGGGAGATGGCATCCTAAGAGATGGTGGAAAAGAGACTACTACGGATGGCGCCTGTTTCTAGGTTTTCACCATGGTAGTTATCGAAGGTGCCACTGAAGAGGTTTTCGCTTGTGGACTAATTATTTCTCTTTACTATTTTTTGATTTTTTCAACATATGAAATTTGATGCTATTATGATCAAAGTGGCGAGTTGTTGATCTAGATAACATTCCTTGAAAAATCAATGCGGATGTTGTTCCAAGGACGAGGAATGAGATCTTGTCCCACATAAGGAGGGAGCTAAGGTAGAATCAATAATATGTGCACTATGAAGGCCATCATGTGTTTCACGTAAAAAAGCTTAGGCAAGCATTGTATTAGAGCACTTCAAGAGGTTACTGGTAAAGATCTGTCGATATGATATATTGCCAAGGGGGATGAAGGATGGATGCATGGAGGTTGGTGGATGAAATGAGTTGAAGTGGATGGATTGTGTGGAGATAATGAGGATGAAGACTTATGATCAACAAGTTCACATTGTGACATATTGCTTTAAGAACTTTTACAGATGCTAATAGTTATTTTGGATGATGGAGCATTATTGGAGATTGACTTATGTGTTTGCTTGCTTTATTTTTTACTTTGACTTTTTTAGAGTCCAATAGCTTTTGATTGAGATTTTGACTAGAGGACTTGTCTTTGCTTTTCCTTTTTTGACTTAATTTTTGATCTCCAATTGATAAAGGCTTTTGGACTTTTGTACATTTAGTAATAGCCTTGTTGTTTTGAGATGTATCAATAATAGGCGACACTTTTTGATCTAGGTCTAGGAGTTGAGTGGAAGTGGATGAGTTGGATGAGATGGTGAGGACATGATAATCTTAGAGGAGGTCGGCAATATATTTGTCATAGTCTTCGTGGGTAGCTCTATCATTGTTGTTAATATCAAGGGATGCTTGCACTTCATTAGTGGGGTTGCAATTAGGCTTAGTAGGCATAGTATTAGGTGGTTCATACCCTAACCCTTTCTGCTTGGCATTGTGTATCAGCTTCAATGGTTCAAACTTTCCATTTTCTTCTTCGCCAAGACCTTTTCCTTTATATCCCATGCCTTTGCATATGCAAAAACCTTTAGTATAGATATCGATAAGTTTAGACTTTTGTTCTTCTTCTTCTTCATCTTTGTATAACCAAGATGAGATGTCCTCTTCAATGATTTCTTTGTCCATCATTTCCCAATGCTGGAAGGGAGTAGGTGCACTTCGTATTATAGCTTGAGATGATGGTACCAATAGCTTAGGTTGACCATAAGTTTTAGGAGATAGTGGGAGTTGTCCTATGTGGAAGGAATGTAACTCATACTCGCCACATCCAATTTAGCCGAGATATTGTGAGGGATGGAGGAGGTGTGGATAGCAAGGAAGGCTCAATGTGCAAGGATGAAGATTCTTTGTTATAGATTGGACAATGCTATGAAAGGCTATGACTGCTATCCAAGAACATGCAATATTGAAAGGGCTTTGGATCAGCAAGGATAGTCACTTTAGTTTTGTTGTGTGGGAACTTTATTCATTGGCGATATGTGGATGGAACAACTTGCATGGCATGGATCCATAGATGATCAAGAAGGATGTTGTATGGGAGATCAAGGTCTAAAATATGGCATGTAGTTTCCAAAGTGACTAGTTCAACTTGGATTGGTAACTTTATGATACCTTTAGATTCGCTCTCATTTTCATCATAGCCTTTGATGGTAATCTTCTTTTGAGGATTGATAGCATCATCGGATTATCCCAATTGTTTTATTAGATTCAAGGTGCAAAGATTAAGTCTTGATCCATCATCTATTAGGACACACTTGTTTGTGGTTTTATGGATATGGGCAGAAAATGAGATGGGTCAATGGGGGGCAAACCTTTAGCAGCAAACCTTTAGGGACACAAGATTCTTGGAGGGCCTTTTCGAGTTCTTTGTGAGTTCTTTGTGCATAGGGGATGTTCTAAGTAGCTCAAGGATGGATATTTGTGGAGTTTTTCCTAAGTGGTCAAGGATATTATATTTGTTTGTAGATGTGGAGGTGGATGAGGTGCCTAGGATGGTGATTTGACCACAACAGGTAGTGATAGTACAACTAGATGCTTTGATAGTTACAATGGCTACTTGGGTAGGACTTTGTTCAATGCGATTGATGACGAAACCGTATGAGATATCATTGTTGTAGGTGTAGGGCGTTGCATTATAAGATGCGAAAGCTTTATCATCATTATGTTGAGGGAATGGTTGCTTGTATATACCCAATTGTTCGTTAGGTGACTTTTGGCGTTCAATGGTAATTTCTCCTTAATCGATGAGATCTTGGATTGAGTTTTTGAGTCTCATGCATGTTGATGTTTTATGTCCATGTACCCTATGTATTCACAAAAGTTATGCTTTTTAAACCAAGAGGGTTTGGGTACATCCTCACCAAGTGGTTTTATAGCTGGAAGTTGGAGCATGTTTGCTTGGACTAGTTTTGGAGGATGGTCTCAATAGATTCTTCCAAGGGAGTATATTCTCGTTGATTATATCGTTTAGGTTGACCTTTGGGGATAACCACATGGTGTTGGAGAGCTTGATTGGTTTGAGATGATGATGATGGTGGTATTTGGATGTTTTGGACATGTTTGGAATCGGTCACACCATCACTGACTACGTTCTTGTTCTTGTTCAGAAAATGGGATTTGTCACTAGATTGATTGTTGTCTTTGCTCTCCTTATAGATTTGGACTAGTCCTTTGGCTATAAGTGGTTTTTTTATGGCAACTCCTTTTTCTATGATTTCATTGAAGGAGTGGGCACATTGTAGATGGAAGCCCATTTTAGGATTCAAGTTTTGGATGAATATAGTTATGAGTTGTTTTTTGGGAATGGGCCATGAAAAGCGACTAGCAAGATGTCTCCACCTTTGTAAGAAAGAGGCAAAGCTTTCACCATTCTTTTGTTTTGTGTTGCATAGGTCCATCATGGTGATGCCATGTTCGATGTTGTAGGAGAAATGCGTGACCAATTTTGTGGCTAGCTCAGAAAAGGTGGTGATTGCCCCATGAGGAAGGTGGGTAAACCAATCTAGTGCTTGTTCACCCAAGCTTCTAGGGAATAGTCTCAAGAGGTATGCATCAAGATAAGAGACCTCTTCACATGCAATGTAAGATTCTTTATGGTGTTTCCTAGGATCTCCCTTTCCTTTATATTTATCAAATTTAGGCTTCTCAAAGTTTTGGGGAAAGGGGATTATTGTGATGTATTTATCGAAAGGGTAAGGACAGTGTTCTTGGAAGGTGTAGCTTTTCATTTGATGTCCTAATTGAAGTCCCTTAAGGGTGTCTTTGATTTGTTGAGCCTCTTGTGCCAAAAAAACTTGTGAGATTAAGGGTGGTGGTTGATAATTGGAAGTTGGAGGTTGTCTGTATGATATGTGTAGGTTTTGATGAGTGGATGAAATAGGGTTTCAGGTTTGAAAGGGGTGTGTTGTGTTGATGGGGACGGATGTTGAAATGTGAGGAGAAGAGATGGAAGCTTGAGGTTGTGGGATTTGTGATGAAATGGTTTGGGTGCTTGATCAGATTTTGATGCATAAGTGTGTTGTGGATGTGGGATTGGTGGTTTGAGAGGAAATGCGAGGATTAGAAGATGGGAAATGTGTGGGATCATGAGGATTAGAAGTTGGGGGTGTGGAAGGATCTTCTTGTGTGATTTGGGAGACATCAAAGTCATGGGGTAATTTGGCACCTTTCTTAGCTAGCATGAGGATCTATTGATTGGGATACCTATAATGGCCCAAGGCTGATTTTTTTTCTTAAAACTTCTTTATTTTTTGCTCTTGCATTTCGTCAAACACTTGACACGGGGTTCACTGTTTGAAGATTCTGAATGTATTTGCTTTGGAAGTGTTTAGGTAAGTAATAAAATCATATAATATGCTCTTTGCAATTCATTCATATACAATAAACATTCATGATACTTGAAAGGCATTATAACAAACACTTGTCCTACATTCCATTTGCAACAAAGAGGCAACAATATAAAATATGTAGTGGCTGCTATAGGAACAGATTGCAGAGATAAATTTAATTATTTTCCTGACCTCATACAATTTGCAATGATCTTATATATCTGCAGTCAATATTCAATTGCCCAAGTTCACTAGCCAAGAGTCTTCCATCCTCAATGCCAACTCCAAACTTGCCTAGAATCTGGTCCGAGACTGTGCTAGCAATAACAATGAAATTTCAGATTTACCATGCCCTCACACAATTGCAGATAACTCCAAAATAGACCTACGACTCCCTCAGGAAAGATGGCGGCCAACAGTCTCAACTCCATACAACTCGTGGTATTCAAGGTGAAGCGCTTGGCAGATATGAAAGTAATGTTTGGCAATAAGTTTCCCCACGCCAACACTAAGAAGAAACACAACTCAGCATTCTATAAAAATCAATGCCAAACAATGGTATAAGTTTGCACCTAGAAATGGAGGCTCCATGATTCCTCTAAATTCAACTCTTACGCCCAACCAGAACAATATTCATGCTCAGCAACAATAACCTTCATAGAATGGTGTTCACACACAAATAGTCTTCTCACTCTGTGTTCATTTTTCCATTCATGGTGCCTATAATCTTCAACCCTTTGCAAATTCTATTAATTTTGTCTTGCTTGCAAGACTTTACAAAACTGCCAGTCTTCAATCATACCTAAGACTTGTCTTCCAAAATCATTTATCAAAAGATTCTGCAAATTAAACCCTTTCGATCAAAGCTGATAATCACAACAATGAAGCACCAACATAGACTCAAGATGATTCTATCAGCAATCAACCAAGGAGGATTTTTCATCACCATAACTGATATTCTCCATGAGGTTTTTCGTCCTCAGGAAGTTCTTGGAGAAAAAATTTGCAAACTTCACAATAATAATTGTCGTATGTGCAAATGAACTCAAAATCAATATTTTATTCCTTTTCCCAATTCCAACGCCTTCTTTCGAGTATAAAATAATATTTAATCAATTCCTTATGTCTCCCTTTAATTTCCCAAATGAGCATTAAAATAATACCTTTAAATATTTGCTCCGTTTTAGCCACTCCTTATTTGACAAATAAGTCTCTTTTAATATTTAAATAAATACTTAAGTGAACTTACAATTAAATTATAACTTAAGCATTTATTTCATTTCATCCACCTGACTTACGAAAGTACCTTAAGAACACCAAAAACTAACATGGATTATTGCCAAACTTTGCTACCCAAGAATTGTGGAGTTCCTTGAACCATCTGATTAGCCTATGGGAACCCGATGGATAGGCTAATACTCAACAACTTGCTAAACTCATGAGGGGACATTACAATACTTCATGATGTATTAATGCATTAAGTCCATGGCTTGGGTGTCTTGTGAAAAGTCCTCTAATGTGGGTGATCCTAGGTCAATTGAATCTTGATCTTCCTCATGTATGATGTGGGATGGAAATGGAAATGTGTACTCTAGAGGGACTTGATGGACCACTTCCTCAAAGAATATATCATTGGATGATTGAGTTGGGAATTTTTGTGAGGCCATGATTTGTTTTCTAGTTTGTGACCTTGTCATAGGCATACAAGAAAGAGACCTAGGAATGATGGGATTTGATGAAAGTGATTGATGATGACGAGATGTGGAGATGAGAGATAGACATTTGATGTGAAATGATTGGATTTGAAAGGATGATGATGGATTGAAAGGGATGATGATGTTGGATTCAACTTGGCAATGCTATGGATAACCAAGAGGTGATGATAGATACAACTTGGCAATGCTATGGATAACCAAGAGGTGAGAATGGATACAACCTGGCAACGCTATGGATAACCAAGAGGTGATAATGGATACAAGATCAATGTTGTTGCAAGGAAATGCAGATCCTTGATAGATGGGGATGATTTGTTTACTTAGAGTTGACAAGTGCCTAAGCAAGGCTTGATGGGGATTTTGGAAGCTAACTTGGGGTAGCCAAGTTCCCAAGCTAGAGCAACCAAAATAATAAGGGCTAGCTAAATATACTACTTAAGATAGGCAAGTTCTCAATCAATATACAAGGTAGTGGATAAAAAGGGATTAGGATCTAGATTTGACTCTTAACAAAATTGATTTTGTTATGGATATGGATTGAGACATAGAAAAATGTAAACCTTGAGATTTGACCCTAGGGTTTAGGTGCTTTCTCTAAATGCGTTTCATTCATTTATTAGAGATTTGAATGGTTAGTGAATGGTTTGATGGATTTGGACAAGGTATGAGATTGACTTACAACCTAATAGGTGAGTCAACTAGCCCTTAACCAAATCTGGAAATGCCCTAATGATGAAATGCAATGATCTAACTAGGCTAATAGTGCAATTTATTGTTTTGATGCAAATACAAAAAACACAAAAGTTCACAGACAAATTCGGACAACAGAAATGAGCAAAGTAGGACACTATGCACTTGTGGTTCAAATCTGTGGCAGAAAATGGAGGACACCAATGCCCAAGGCATGAGTGTCCTTGTATGCTTTTTTGGATTTGTTTTCGGGTCCTTTGATGTCGGATCCGAGCTTCAAGTTATTGCCTTCAAATTTGTCGGAACGTTGCCGGATATTTCTACAACTAAGTTTCCGTCGCTTGACAACTTCTAGGGCTTTGAATGCAACAATGGACAATTTGTCTTCAAGCTTCTTTCAATGTTCTTCAAACTTGAGATCTACACATTCACAAAGAGAGGAAATGTTTGGGCCATTTTAGGGGTTTTCCTTAGTCAAACCCCATGTAAGTGTTTCCACTTCCACAATGGCAATGTCAATGATAGAAATGATAATTGAAAGGAAGGAGTGATGAAATCACAAAATGTTGCAACTCACCACCCTTCAATGGCTTCCTTGAAGGACTGAAGTCATGCACATTACCTCAGGGACTTGAATCTTGCTTTGCTTGAATGCTTGAATGCTTCGGAGACCTACAACAATCGTTAGCCTTCACAAAACAATGATAATATGAACAAATGAACTCACATACACTTTGACATGATGCTTGGATCTTGAATTGCTGCAATAAATCTCTAAAATGCTGCTCTTGACTTGCACAATGGTGCTCTTGATCATAAGTTTGCCAATATTTTTCCACTTAGGTTTGAAATGATGCAAGAACTAGGTATTTATAGGCATTTATTTAATTTCCCAAAAAATAGATCCTAATGGCTGACTTTGGACAGTTGGAATTCAAATGTTAAATTGCCACAATTGGCATATTTCAATTTGGAGGGAAAATAGGACACTCACGCCCAGGGCACGAGTGTCCTGGACCTATTTTCTAGGACAGTTGGTTTCGGGGACAATATATTAGATAAATGCAATTGATTCCCACTTGCAATTCCTCACAAATTGTCAAAATGGGCCATAGGATGCATAATTTAGAAAATTAAATACTCAATTAGGTCCAATAATTTAAGGGGGGACCAATAAGGTGAAATTGTCCAGGGTGACAATTTACGACAGTACATGGATATGGATTAGAAGATGAGATTGGTGAATGATGATAGAGATTGGATTGGAAGATGATGGTTTGGAAAGATAAATAGGTCAATGATGAAAGATGATGGATAGGAAAGATAAGATGGGTCAATGATGATGAAGATTGAATGTTTGCTGATTGGTTCAAGGTCTAAGATGATAATGATGTTTAAGTTATGTAAATGGATGAAGATGATGAGATGAAGGAAAGATGAGGGTTTTTGGATGGATAGGATGAAAATGGTTTGGTTGATGTTTTGGGTGAAATGATGGGTCTCCCAAGTCTACTTCAAGTCTACAAAGGTCAAACTTGCTGATTGCGGCTCTAAAGTGGTCAAATGAAGGTGATTTTGCACAAGTGCAACTTTATGGAACAAAGGCACCTTAAGATGGAATAAAGGTGACTTTTTGTGAAACATAGGTGCAGTTTCACAGAAAACTGTGCACAAGTGCCTTAGGATGAAACGCAGGCGCCTGGGGATGAAACAAAAGTGTTGAATGACAATTTAGGGTGGTTTGGATTATTTTTGGCAAGAGATTGACAAGCACAAAGACACATTAGCTGACTTGACTCTCAAGGTGATAAGGATAAATGGCTTTCATTAGTTTTGCACATGAAAACACGCCAAGCACATAAGCACAATCCTAGAACTAGTCAAGTAGGTGTGTATACTTAATATGGGCCCACCAGACAAAGGCTAATACCTCAAGATTAGTGTGCAACACTTCTATTTCAAGATTCAATAGCTAGGGATCCAATGGCACAAGTGCTCACCTTTTCCTTTTCTTGGAGGTCCTAAGACCTTGCCCAAAGAACTTCTACCTCTACTCGGGGAGATACATGATGAGTAACTTTGGGCATGATATTGTACTCTGCACCACACTAAGCAATGGCCAAATGGTCTTACAGGCTTCTAAAAAAAGGTGTTTAGTGGATTTATGAACAATGAGCTCATGTGGTAGTGCCCAAGATTAGTAGGGTCTCTCCTCTCATCACCAAACAAGTCTCGATGAATTGAGGGTCTTGTGGCTTGGTTCGAACGACGCTAGCCACACTTTGAGGTACATCTTTCACTCTCCCCCTTTTATATACCCTGCCAAAAAATATGGTTGAAGTCGTCCTTGAGGTGATCAAATCCTCAAGTTGACTTCCTAATGGGAAAGACTATAGTAGGTGTTTTTGATCACCCAAGATTGCACAAAGGGCAAGGGCAGAGCATACACAAACTAGTAAGGCTTGGGATATAACATGAAACACAAAAGATGAAGGAATGCGAGATTTTATATCTCCAAGATCGCACTATGCACAAGGAGAGAGCATATGTCTACATACCCTTCCAAACACGACAAGCAATGTTCATTAACCCACTAAACTAACTTTTAAATGCCTAGATTAGTGAGAAATCAAGTCTTGGACCAATGAAACTTGCATCAAACCATTAGTAATCTTGATGAATAGAGTCTTTGACAAGTGTTTATAAGCTGCAACACTTGTTAGTTGACTGAAAATGCAAGTTAGAAGCCAAAACAAGCTCAAAAACCCTATAAATTGCAAAGTGAAATAGAGGTGTAGCTTAACCAAACGGAGGCACCACTTCATGATGCAGAGATGCAAATATGTGCAATAGAGGAGCCTTTTATGTGAAATAGAGGCATAATTTTACAACATGGCCCTAAAAACTTGTCTTGGGGTTCGAAAAGTGTTGTTTTTGGTCAACCAACTTGGAAATCTGCAAGATGAGACTATGACACACTGGAAACATACAAATCTTGCAAAAATAGGTAGATAGTAAGCCCAAAAGATCCCAATACTGATGCAAAGTCAAATCTCTTAGAAAGCTTCCATGAAACCCTAGAAACCCTAATTTTTGCAGACAATGAGTTAAACAACCTTCAAAACACAAAGTGTTAGAATGATGAAACCTTGAAAATCAAGGCACCAATGATTACTCAAACCCTAGGAGAAACCCTAAATTCTCAATCCAAATGCATAGAACGAAGGTGTGGTTCTAGGTGACAAAGGCACAACTTTGTGAAGCATAGGTGCCTTTTCACAATCTAAGTGCCGGAAATGATTTCTACATCACAATTCAAGAAAAATTCAGCCTAAAATCGGTACGTGGGTCCCATCAGATGTGCCAAAATGAAGATGTTGGAAAATATTTGAAGTGAAATAACATAAGATAATGCATGAAAATCAAATGTATACCTCAAACAATCTCCATCCTTCTAGATGAGCTGAAATGGAATGACCCTATTTCCATTTGGTTTGCTCTTATGATAATGATAGTATGTGGATTGCTCAATAGACTAGCATAGCCTTGGTTTGATTGCAAATGATAGAAAAATGACAATATAAGGGTATGATAGCTTGATTCTTAGATGAGGATGAAGACCTTGAGATATAAAGCTTTGAAGAGGCAAAATCAAGGGCTAGTATAGATTGATGATGGATGGCTAAGATTGAATGAGGATTAGGGTTAGACTCAAAGTTGTAGTCATGTGACAAGTGGCACATGAGGGATAGGATCTCGGTTTAAGATTGATTGAAGAACAAAATCCTTAGGTGAATGGCTAGGATTAAGAGGTGGGATTGAAATGTGTGGATAAGATGGAAAGGTAGTTTGAGTTTTTCAGGAGGTGTCTAGGTTCAATGAGTCTAAACAAGGAGTTAGTTAGACATTAAAGGGGACACTTGTCACACGATGACAATTTTAGATTATGATCCATGTGAACAATTTTGAGGGCTAGAGGATTAAATGGAAAAGAATAGAGGATAAAGTGGAATTAATTAATTAAATAAAATCTTTATTTAATTAATGGGATCATGTGGGGCAAATAATTGAATAAATAATAAATAATTATTTAATTAAAGGTTAGGATAAAGATGGGGGAAAGGATGAGAATAATTAAATAAATAATAAATATTTATTTAATCAATGGGTTAGGATAAGCTAAATAGGTGTGGTTGGGTAAGATCAAATTTTAGGTGTCTACACCAACCATATGACCATAAAACAACTAAGGTTCTTGCTTAATGGGAAGAGCTTGAATGTCATGGTGTTCCTCCTCCTATAGAGATTTCATTGGATTCATTAACTTATATGATTCTTATTATAGATTCAAATTCTCTATCTTCGAGTTAGCATCTTGAGGTTCAATATTCTTCTCTTTTGGCATTTGTTGATCTAATTGGTGTTCATACTCAAACATCTTGTGTGGACGACTCATCTAGGATGAGCAATGTAGTTAGATGACATGCATTGAGACCTCCTTTAAGTTGAGTGTTGCTTCTTTTTATGCTTCATGTGATTCATTGTAGTAGGATCATATTCATTGTGTTTTAGATAGCTCATTGGGATGAGTACTTGGTAGATCTATTTGGGTTGTTTTGTGATTCTCTTCTTGCAGACTTGGAGGACACCATTGAGGACTTGAGATTCCTCTTCAATGATAGTTCCATCTTCTTTAGCTTTTGTTCTTTCTCCACTTATTTTATTTCCATTGTCCCACATTTTGTAGTTCACAAGTCCTTAGATTTCACTTTGTCACCATTTACATCTTCTGTAGAAGTATTGGGTTCTCATTGGTGCAAATCTCTTACTTGGATTGAGAGCACATTTGTATCAATAATGGTATTTGATTTATCTTATTAGATTTTATCGTAGCATGGCAGTGGTTTGGAGAGTCTTAAGCAATTTGTAGAGGGATCATCTTCATCTTTGGTTCTTGTTCTTCATCAGTTTACACATCATTTTGGATGGCTGCTTTCTTTATTTAGGCCTGGGATTCTTGATTCGGTTTTGACTTTTTCAGCATCAGAATGATGACATTTGAGCAATTTATAAAGACCTTCGTCCTATTTCCACCCTTCATTCCACCTCTAGAGTGGGAATTCAACAAACTTGCACCATAGAGTTTCTTTTTTCCAAAAGGAAGATGCATTGTTTGATGTTAAGGCACCTACTTTAGCACTCATTATGAGACCATATGTGCCTACATTCTCTCTCTACCATGTGGAGTCGATCTTGCAATTGTATGGTCATTTTGTTTTGTTAGGCCTAGGACTCTTGATTTGGTTTTTACTTTTTCAGCACCAAAATGACAATATTCGAGCAATATCTAGAGACCTTCATCCTATTTCTGCCCTTTATTCCACCTTTAGAGTGGGGATTCAACAAACTTGCACCATAGGGTTTCTTTTGAAAGGAAGATGCATGTTTGATGCATAGGGATCTACTGCACTCAACATGAGAACATCTGTCCTTACATTCTCTCTCTACTATTTTTTTGGGGGACTACATGGTTCTCTCTTTCCTCTTATTTATTTGGGGGTTCTTTCCCTCTCTTCTTTTGGAGGGATTTTCTCTCTCTACTCTAGGTGAGTGGCTTCTCTCTCCTTTCTTTGGGGGGCTTCTTTCTTGTGCGAGGGATTCTTATGTAAATGGGTACCTCATTAGGCTACACATTGTCGAGATCCATCTTGTTCATCCACCTAAGTTGTGCTAGGGGAGTGTTTGTGTAGGTTTTTTATTCATTTTCATTAGTTAATTAGGTATTTTCCTACACCTAGTTTAGCTTGCTTAGTTAGGTTCATTTTGGCTAATAATGGTGAGTGGAGTGATTGATGAATTTTCATATTACACCTTCCTCCTCCTTTACATTTCTCATAAATGCACTCGCATAACTTTGTTTTTTCTATTCTATTCCGTTGTCTCATTCTCTTGCATTGTATTTTTCTTTCTCGATTAATGGGAAGTAGCACTGTTTAGTCTATCATCTAGTCTTGAGTAGTGTTGTGGCCACCACTATGGCATTTGGTCTTGGTTGTTTTCTTTGCTTATTGCAAAATTCAACTTCTGAAGGTGATCATTCTAGTGCCTTTGAAAGAAAGAAGTTAGATAATAGAGAAAGATTAATTTGAACATATAGCAAGGAGATGTTGGCCATTCTATATATATTGGACAAGTGGCATTGTTTATGTTGGGGAGAACAATTTTTATTAAAAGTGGCCATGTTAGTATCAAGCACTTGATGACATAGGGAACACTCACAAAGGAGCAACAAAAGTATATTGATCATATGTAGCTTATGTCTTTGAGATTCTCTAGAAGAAGCGGAATGGGAATGAGATAGTAGATACAACATCGTGTGCTAAGAAGGTCATTTGTCTACCTTTCCATCTCTATAAGCCAACCTATTTGGTAACAAGATCTTCATGATTAATTAAGTGGCCTTGTTATGGTCCAATTCAGACAAGAAATTACAAATGGAAGGGAAAGGTTTGGTCAGTTTGTAGTTGTCTCATCTGCTTCTTATTGCATTTATTTTAGGCATGGCTAACCTTTAGCATGGAATTTGAGTGTGAACAAAAGTTAATTTGCAAAACACACAAGTTTCCAGAAAATTGAAAAATGTCACAATCAATTTCTTTTGGTAGAATATTAAGGAATCACATTATGCAATTTGTGGCTGAGTACAATTGAGAGCATTCATCCCATTAAGAGATGACACATATTAAAGAAATAAAGTTGAGTGCATTCATCCTAGGTCTATTCCAACCATATGCTATACCCAATCAATAGTGGCAAATTGTGTCCATGGACTTTATCATAGGATTGCCAAGGTCAAAAGGTAAGGATGAAACACTTTTTTTGGTAGGTCAGTTGATAAAATATGCTCATATAATTTGTATAACAAAATCAAAAGTTTCAATGGTCCTGTTAGTGCGTATAGTTGTGGATTTCCAAATCCCTAAAAATAAGCTACACATAAGTGCCATGAGTGTCAGAATTAGGATAGACAGTTTGGAACTTTTGATTAGGGGATAACAATGGACTAATTGATAAGGATGGGTAATTCCTTCGTCTGCTTCAATTTCTGCTAGGCCCAGGGGAGAATTCTTTTAAGGTGTTCTCCTTTAGAACAATCAAAGAGAAATGATGAGAGAATGGACCTTGAGACAAGCCATACCCAATGCATATGAAATTCTAATTTGACTACACTAAGTACCTATATATTGGTTTGTCATAAACAAGGAATTCACATCTATATAAGTAGATATGCAAACCATGTAGAAACTAAAGATATATTCTTATCAATCCCTCAAAATATTCAATCTCAAACCTTACTTCATAGATGGATGTAGAAAGAACAACTACCATGTTTATAAGAGATTTTTATTTTTGTTCAAAAAGTGTGTTGTGTGATGGAAGGTTGGACATGTAACACATTGGTGCCTTTATTCTAAATGGGGGTAAAGTCTAGGTCACAGAATGTAATGTCCCTTTTTAAACATTTCTATTTTTTGCCCTAAAACCATAATTCCAACTTAGACTGATAATGCATTATATTTATAAATATAATTTTATCTGAAATGATGAAATTTTATTATAATATTCAACTTTATAATTCTACAAATAATTAAAAAAAAAAGAACTTATCTTGATTTTCTGCTATAATTCTCCTGGATGATTTCCTCTTGTAAATCTACTTTGGAGGTGAAATCAAAATGATAATGGCTTTGTCAAATTTATGAATTTGAATATTCAGATCAACAAATCATAGCACAATTCTCAAAATCAATCATATCGTGAATTCATTGGAAATACTTACAAATCTGCTGAATTAGAGGTTTTTGTCCCTACTAACTCAACAGTGGCAATATCAAGGGTTTTCGTCCTTAACTTGCCAAGAGCATGAAAGGGTTTTTGTCCTCCTTGACCAAGATTTGGGTTTTCATCCAAACTTGATAAGAGCAATAAGGGTTTTCGTCCTTATCCTCTCGTGAACTTGGAAGGGGTTTCATCCTTCCTATTTGCAAGACACTTCCTCAAATTCAAAACTTATCACTTGACAAATTTGCTAGATTATCGTTGATTGCTTTTGCTGATTGATATTTCTTGATGGATTGATAAGTAATTGTTTGAATGATGCTTGAATGTATGATGATTGAAATATTTGATGATTGAATGATTTGATGCTTGATTGATCTTTTTGATAGTTTGATTGCTTGATGGATAGATGAGTGATGATTTCTTAATGAATGTCATTGAACTAATTTGCCCTTTATATCCGTTACTTGAAGGAGTCACCACCCTTCATTGCTGCCTTTTTTTTGATCAATTCATTCCCAATTGATGATTTCTCCACAAGGAAATGATCTCCCTTTTATATTTTATTATTGAAGGAGTCACAACCTTACATATTTGAAGGAGTCACAACCTTTCACATTAGGAGAGTCACATAATATTTATTCTTAATTGTTTTTCCATCCCCTCTCAAGGAAATGAACTCTCCTTTATACCTTATTGGTGAAAGAGTCACCACCTTTCACCGACGCTGTCCTTGGAAGGGTTACAATCCTTCATCAATAATCGCTGCCATAAAAACTCTTAGTTTTAAT
The DNA here is from genome assembly GCA_007258455.2 of Sequoia sempervirens. NCBI lineage: Eukaryota > Viridiplantae > Streptophyta > Pinopsida > Cupressales > Cupressaceae > Sequoia > Sequoia sempervirens. Next base: position 20,141 of record VDFB02003946.1, on the reverse strand, counting down.
TAAATCTTTTAATAGAATTGCTAGCATCTTGGCGCCACATTTATTTAATCTGCCTATGTTATAATTTTAAGGGGCAGCGATCATGGTACTTGGTGGGGGCATGACAGACAAGCAAAGCACAACATGAATGCAATCCAAGAGTAGATACCTTAATGAAGATGACATCAAGGACTATGGTTACAATCCCACACATAAGCTAGGCTCTCTGCGTGCAAACTAAAAGCAAATGAAATTTTACTGTAACTAGCTGAACATATCTTAGCAATGCATGAACAAACACATAAACTTCATATATTGCTTTGATAAGATGCCTTACAAAGGCTTTGCAAGGAGTTTTATAGTCTTTTAGTTGACAAACCACTCAAATACAATATTTATATCAATAAATCTGATTGATGAGACCAATAAAAGATTACACAATGTTTAAGGAGGCATCTGATTAGCTACAAACTGCACATTAAACACATTCCTTGAGGATTATAATTTATAAAAGAAAATTACAGTATGGGGGTGAAAACCAGAAAATTACATTCAATATAGTTCTTGATTTGTTTCAAGACACTCAAAAACATCAATCTACAACTTCCCTTTTCTGTTTTGCAACCTGACTACCAACCAACCTAATACAAACTTGAAACGACATATATATAGTGTTACAATCAACCTTGCAACTTGGGTGGGAATGTAGGAGTGTTTGACGAGTTTGCAGGTTTACCAATATCTATTGCATCATCTTTTCACATGGCATTGTACATGAAGCCATGCACCTTGTGTCAAAAACCATATGAATTTGTACACGAATCTTGTCTCTAAGGGGTTGACAAGAGTTGAGAGGCGTTGGAGTGTCTTCCCCTATCTTCTTGCACTCATTTGAGACCATTAATGACATTTTGGGATGTACAGGGAGGTAGGTAGGGCTTTTTGTTTGAACTACAGAACTCCATGGTGGAACTACATGAAGGGTTTGCACATGTGCATGGGAGCTTGAAAAGTCTGCAAGGAAAACATTGGTAGTGATCAAGGTTTGGGGCGGACAGTGCAACTTGTGGGGATGAATTGGAAGTTTGTGCGTGAATGTAAGGTGGGGATGAGCTAGAAGTAGTCCGTGAGTGAATGCATGGTGGAACTGCAGAGATGCAGGGAATAGGAGCCTGGAAGGATGGGGGGAATTTCTTAGAAGGAAGAAAAGTTTGCAAGAGATGGATTGTTAGAAGGTGGGACTTGGGACTCACTTTGGGGGAAGTGCAAAGGTGCAAGGAACCTTCGAATGTCCACAAAAAATAGAGGGAGAACAATGTGAAAATGCAGAAAATCTGGGCTGGAGAGCACGGGTACAAACATGTAGATGTGCTTGAAAATTCCGAAAGTCCACGAGCAAGGAGGGAGAAGGTGGGAAAATTGGAAATGTCGAGAAGAGAAGCATGGCAACATGAGGCATAACTGTGCAAGTGGGGTTCAAAGCTTCATAGGAACAAAAGAAGAGTGTGGGAAATTTGAGAATTAGGGAATGGAGACCATGAAGCATGCTTGTGGGAATTGCAAACATGCAGGAAAAGTCCAAAAGTTTGTAAAAAGATAGAGGTGGCAGAAAAGTAGAATTGGGAAGGAAGTCTATAGGAAGTGCAAACTTGTCCATAGACTCCGAAATTCCTTAGGAATCAAAGGGTGCAGGAAGTTAAGGTGGGAGCACACCTTGCACAAAGTATAAACATGTATGCAGGGTCTTAAACTCTGCAAACCAAGAGGGGAGGTGGGGATGCAGAAAGCTGAAGTTAGAGAGGATTTTACACAAAAGTGTGGACATGCCTGGAAACTCCAAAACTTTGCTTGGGCCAAAATATTGATCCTAAGAAATGCAAACTTGAAGATTTTGATACTGTGGATTATGACAAGGATATAGATGGGATAAAAACATCACCTGAAACACAAATGCCAACAAAGTGGCCCTTTTGAAGGAAAAACTATGGGCAAAACAGGGCAAAGGCAACAAAGAGGCATGAGACTTAGAGAATTTGCATTCTAAGGCATGTGTCAATAGGTCCAAAGTTTGCTAAGTTATATTTTTGACATAGTCTTAAGCTACATGGTTTTCCACTTCCACACCAGAGCATTTGTGATTGCCGATTGGGAGTGTATCTTCCAGACTAATCTTTGCCAATATCCATTTCGATTAGCAAGGGTGACATGAAACATTAGTGCATGCGAATGAAGTTAGTGATCAAATGCTTGGAAGGTACTTGAGCATATATGTAGGTGAAAATAGAGCAAGTGGTGGAATGGAATGTTTATATTTGGTTGAGTGTTGATACAACACCATGTATTGGTCTGCCATAAAGGTATTCTCATTTATGGAGTAATATGGCTATGAACCTCTAACGTCACCTATGGACTAGGCAATTTAGAAGGGAAAGGTCCTTGCAATGGTAGGGACGTAGGAGGATATGTAAGGCATACTTAGACAGTTGGAAAATTTGGCTGTGAGTGTGAATTAGATGAAGCAACAAGCTGACCAAGGTGAAAGTGTAGTTTTGAAGTTGGGCATATGGTGTTTGTTTGGTTACAACTATAAAAGAAAATGGCATTGAGAGAGGAGAAAGTAGAAGCTTCAATCCCCCAATGCTATGGACCATATAAGATTTGTGCTAAGGTTTGGAAGGTTGTGTATTCACAATGTCTTCGATGTTTCATGTTTGAAGAAGAAGGTAGGAGGCTATATAGTTTGTAGACAAAATTCCTGACCATGAGTGATGAACTGAAGCTACTTTTAGAGCTTGAAGGTATAATTAGGGAGGAGGCGAAAGCACTACATTACAAAACAATCTAATATTTGAAGATCAAGTGAAAGGGGCTGCTCATGAAAGATTCAATGTTGGAGAATGTAGAATTCTTAGGCAAACGTTTGGATTTGCCACAACTTTGAAGAACATGCAAAAAAAAGGGGATTTGAGAGCTCAAAAAAACTGATTCTCATCCATGGTTTTTGTTTAGTTATATTGTTTGGTGTGTCAATTGAGCTTAATAATTTATGACTTAGTGGTCATAGGTGCAATTCTTTTATAACACTTGAAGGTAAATGCAAAGCTCAAAGTTTTGTATATCCCACACTATTTTGTAGGAGTTCACCCATCCTAGGGCTACTTTCAATCAAGTGTGATTAATTGTAGAGATGTTTCTAGCTTTAAGGACCAAGCTCTTGGAGGGCATGTTGTGTACCTAAACATACCATATTATTAGCTTTATACCATAAAATGTTTTCCCCTTATGTTAATCTCAGTGTTTTATTTATGCTATGTTTTGACTACCTAGGGTTAATGAAGGGTTGGTCATTGGTTAAGAAATGTTTGCATGCCATTTGTGTATATCATGACGGCAAACTCTAGTGTTCACGAGGTTTCGGGGACAGGGACAAGGGGGGCGGCAAGGGATGCGGGGGTGGGGGTCTAAGTTTGGGGGCAGCGACGAGGGGGGAGAGGGGGGGGGTTGGGCGGTGGGTGGCGGGGGAGCGGTGTGTTGAAATACATATAGTACTTGAAAAATTAGTTGTAAAAAGATGTATAATTGTAGAAGCCTAAGGAATAAGTGAAGTTTAGAGTTTAAACACATTGCAATGATTTCATTGAACTAGTGAACTATTAGTTGTAAAGCCATATTCCACAACCTTTGCCAGCATCCTCCTACCTGTAATTAAAATTTTTTATCGATTAAAATTTAAAAATTAAAACTAATTTTAAATAAATTTAAAATGATTAATGAAATAGATATTATGGTTGTTCAACCATACCTATTTCATTAATCATTTTAAATTTATTTTGCTCAGTATGTATCAGACAGTATTGAGAGTCTGAAAGACAGAGACTGAAAAATCAAAATCAAAATGCTCTACTTCTAGCCTCTTGTCGATATTATCTGTGGACTAGAATGAGATGTTGCAGCCAGGAGAGGTCGATTCATCCTGTTTTATGCAAGCACGGGCAAGGCACGGGAACTATTAGACTAAATGCCTCAAAGAGATGTCATCTCGTGGGATGGCCCGCACTTCATTGCATCCCACGAGATGACATCTCTTTGAGGCATTCTGTCATGCCCCCGAATTCATAACACCAAATATGAGATATTGAAACACAAATTCAAATAAATATCAAAAGAAGTTTCTATTTAACTATTATTATCATAAGTATAATTAGCATAGATAATAATACAATTATCTAATAAATAGAACATTTAATATCATTAATTTAAAATATCATAATAATAGAAAGTCACAAGAAATTAATATTATCTATGCCTTAGTAAATAATAACATTAATTGAAAATATTAAAATAATAAGAAACTATGCCTCACTAAATAATAATAATAGATGAATCTAAAGTATGGACTAAAAAAGACAAGAACTATGCCTTAAAGAATCAGCTAAAATACAGATTAAGGAAGCAGCAACATAACCCATGATTAGAAGAGGCAGCGATTCATTATAGTGCAAACAAACAAATCCCAAAGGGCAGCGATGGGTAAAGGGACATGTCCCAGTCAAAGGGTAGACCACGCCTCTTCACAAATCGGGGGTATAAAGGGAGATAGTTTCAAAGGAGAGAAGCATTGATCAGAAAAAGAGGAAAGTGACAGAACAGCAGCAAAGGAAATCTGTCAGTATTACTTAATTTATGATTTCAGAAATATAGAAGCTTATTGTTCAGAATTATAAACTAATATGCATAGTGGTAGAATATTAAATAAGGATTATAATATATTATTTAGGATAATTTATGTCAGTATTACGTAATTTATGATTTCAGAAATATAGAAGCTGTTCAGAATTATAAATTAATATACATAGTGGTAGAATATTAAATAAGGATTATAATATATTATTTAGGATGATTCATGCATAATGCCTTTGAGCATATTCATAGCTCACTGTATATTACTAATGTGATTATTGCAAATATGGGTTCAATTAGTTATGGGGGGCACAATCATGAGGAAATGAAAGGGGTGGAACGATGTGGATATTAGGCTCCTTTATGCACCACCCTATATGAATGGCATGTGCCACATAGGGTCACCTCATATGAATGGCATGTGCCACATGAGTTCAAGGAGGCTAAGACTCCCCTTCAAAGTCCCCTTCTTCCATGATCCCTCATGATTGAGCATCCTCAAAGGCCAATTAAGGAACCCAATTATGAGGCAATGAAAGTGGATGGAACGATGAGGGTATTAGGCTCCTTAATGCACCACCCCATATGAATGGCATGCGCCACATGAGGTCACCTCATATGAATGGCAAGCGCCACATGAGCTCAAGGAGGCTAAGACTTCCCTTCAAACTCCCTCCTCTTCCATGACTCCCCATGATTCAGCATCCTCAAGGAGAAGTAACAATCAGATTAATGAAATTACATTAGTATTATTAATGCTAAATTATGTTATCCTATGTGTTAAGTGGTTGTTGTAATTGGTTCCTAACTTGTCTGCAGGGATTAAATCGTGCCAAGGTACTCTCTAAATCCACTATCTACCTGGAAGTTGATAATTTAGGGTAGGAATAACATAATTCCAATTAGGGACATTAAACATGCAGTCTAACAGTTCTCGTGCCTTGCCCGTGCTTGCATAAAATAGGGTGAATCCCCTCCCGGCTGCAACGTAGGAGTTTTGGATGGGTATGGACATCCCAACAAAGCATAAATTTTTTTAAAAAATGAAACAAAAATGTCGAAACCCTCATACCTGGTTCTACTTTAGATGCCCACGCTCACGCTGAGACAGTCGTGTAAACACTCGACCAAAATGAAAATAGCTATAGATGAAAAATTAAGTCAAAGGCATGTTGATTTAGCCTTTTAGGCTTTCAAAAATACTTAAATTTAAAATTTATAAATTTTAGCTTTTGTAAAAAATCATTTTTAATTGCATTTTAAGGGGGACGTCTGGAAGTCTTCTACATTTTGGGGGATGCCTGGAAGTCTCAGGGATGTCCAGAAGTTTCCTCAAAAGTGAAACGTCTTGGAGGCGGTGGAGAAACAGAGGGACGACGGGGGGACGTTTCCCTAACGTCTCCGCATCTCGAAAATGTCCCCATCTCCAAAACGGATCCATTTCTGGGGGGGACGTGTCCCCGTGGAACTATGAAAAACTCTAAAAGATATATCTCCTCAAGCTTATTTTGTGAAAGTCTGTGTTTTACAGCTGGATTTGCAGGAGCGATCCATCTCATATGACCAGGTGGTCCCATTGTTCCACATATTTATTTCTGTTATTTACTTTATTATCATTTTTTTGTGATTTTTATTTTCTGCAAATAGATCAGGAACATTAGATTGGTCTTTTAATTTTAAGAATCTTTCTGATCATTGTCTGATTTGTTTTCTACTACTAAGTTACCGGTTTGGTTTTGGGTTCGGGTTCGAGTTCGAGAACCTGGTTCGTCGGTTCAGGATTTTTTTTTTTGAGGTTGGGTTCATTTTGGGTTCGGTAATACAAAAACATATAAAAATCAGAAATATATACATATTTGTAGCAGTATTTAAGTTCAGAATACACCATATTAATAGTCAAATAACATAGCAAAAATACACCACCACTTTATACTCAAAAGTCAAATGTCATGATATAGAATTATAAATTAAAGTTCAAACTTCAAACATAAAAATGTCAAGTGTTTACAATCAGCCATTAATGATTATTGATCATTGATCAATCTGAATCATATGGGTCATCAAAAAAAGCAGCATCATTAGCAACATTAGATGCTACATTTTGTGTAGAACCACAAAGAGCATTAGTGGCACTCGCACAAGCACTGCCACTAGCACTGCCACTACCGACACTAGCACTGACACTACCACTCTCATGCTCAGTAGTTGCTTCAGGCTGATAGTCATCATCAATATCAAGTGCAGCTAAGTGACTTGTGGAAGCATCCAAGTCAAGCTGCTCTGGCTCAATATCCCACCTCCTTGTGTCTCCTTCTTTGTAGGAACTATGTGTGTAAGGAGGCGCAAGTTTGAATGCACATACACCAAGTCCTCAGCCTTTTTTGAATGTAGCCTATTGTGTTTTATTGAGTGGATGAAGGAGTATGTGCTCCAATTCCTCTCAGAAGAGGATGAACTAGCAACCTATTAAGACCAAATTAAATTAATAAATAGTTAAGAGTTACAAAATTTAACTAAACAAAATTATTAATTAAAATTAAAATTACAAATATAAATTATAAAACTTGGGATAAAACTTTTATTGCAATAGGTTGGAGGTGCATGTATTCTTGCCCATGGAAGTACCACCAACTATGAGCATCCACCCTGCACTTGTCTCGAAGAGCATCCATATTTTGATCAACACTCCCAGAGCATGCAAAAGCCATAAACTCAGCCCTCACTCGATCACGTTGGTCACGATCAGTGAAGATTCTACGAATTGCTGCCTTGTACCCTTGGGCCACTTCACCATCCCTATATGGAGCAACTCTTGATGAAGCAGAAAGTATCTCAGGGCTATAATATTTGGGACTCAATGCAAAAGCGAGAAGATGCAAGGGAGTGGTCATTTTGTTCCATCTATCAACCATGATTTCCTGTAGCTCTTTGAAGAATTTTTCTTCAGGATCTTCCTCTTTTGCATTGATGATGGATCTCATCTTCTCAATCATTGAGTCGATACCATCATATACTTCGCCCAAACAAGGTCTATCCAAGTCAGTGTAACGGATCATGCTCAGTATGGGCTCGGTGAAACTGACGAGATACTCAACACGATCCCACCAACCATCATCTAGGATCCTTTGCTTGATCCTATTTGCCCTTTCATTGCTAGATTGCCTCCATACAACCCAATTAGGGCTGATTACCATGGCACATAGTGCCTCACGAACCTTTATAAGTCGTCTCAACACAATTGTGTTGGAGGCAAAACGGGTCTCGGCAACCTGTTTGAAAATCAAAATTAAAATTAAAATATAATTTAAATATACAAAATCAAAATTTAAAAATTAAAATTAAAAGAAAATTCAAAAATTTAAAAATATTGAGAATTAACTTACCTTCAACAACTCCAATTTGAGAATTGTCTAAATATTCCTTGCTCATATGGTGGTTGGTGACAAACATTTGGATGTCTTCGCCCTCGGCATACACTTGTTTGATCCATTCAATTTTGGATCCAATTTTTTGTAGCATTAGATTGAGGGAGTGGACAGCACAAGGTGTCCAAAAAATGTGTGGATACTTCTCCTCAACCAATAACCCAGCAGCCCTACAATTTTTGGCATTGTCGGTTACAACTTGCACAACATTTTGATGGCCCACTTCTTCAATAGCTTGGCAAAGGATGTCAGCAATAAATGGACCATCTTTCACCTGTCCTTCACAATCCACTGCTCTCAAAAACATTGCCCCTTTAGGGGACACAGCAATAACATTGATCAATGGGCGATTTCTTGCATCTTTCCATCCATCAGAAACTATGGTCACCCCTGTTTCGATCCACGAATCCCTTATGGGCTTCAAAGAGTCTGCTACATGTTTCACCTCTTTCTCCAATAAGGTGCAACGCACCTTCTCAAAACCTGGGCCCTTATACCCCTTTGGAGCCTCATTAATAGATTTCACCATTTTTTGCCAATATGGTGAACGAACAACATTGAATGCCAATCCATTGGCATAGACACATCTTGCTATGTCTTGATCAGCAATCTCTCTTGCCTCATTCTGAAATGAAGCTTCCAACGGTCCCTTAGATCTTTTATTTGAAGAGGGCATGGTTTGCTCTTGAGGGATGTCCATAAATGGATGGCTTTCTGTAGGTGGAAAATAAGAAGGTGGTGTAGGGGGTTTCATGGATCGAGATCCTTTCTTCAAAGGATGGCTTGTTTTACCACTGGTTGTTTTTTGGTCTGCCTTTTCTTGCTCAGCAATATATTTCAACACTATATCTTTTGGAATGCCTTCGTTGTTTTCACCTGGACAATTTTTGATGCCTGTTTCAGGGATCCCGCACAAGTGCCCTTTTACTCGACTGTATGAGCTCGAATATTGAACATTGCAATGACTACAAATCCAAACATATCCTCCACCACCTGGAAGTTGCTGAACCATTTCTACATATTTCCAAAGGGGAGAGGCTGGGTTTATTTTGAAACGAGATTGGATTGAGCCTGAGGAGGTACCGGTTGCCATTGTAATACGGAATAGTGAATACCTAAGGCACAACATATTGAAATTTTGGTATTGATTCATTGAATTTGAAACTAAAAGACTTAATTAATTTCAAAAAAATGAAAAAATTGAACATGTGTTATAGACATTTAGAGGAATGAAAAGTAAAACAAAACAATAACTAAAAAACAAAACAAAAGAGTTGAAGTTCACTTGTGAAAAAAAATGTAAAAAAAATAATCAAAAAACTTCAAAAAACCTACCTCTTTTGAAGAAATCTTGCTCTACGATCTTCTTAGCAACGAATAGACACTTGCAAGTGCTTAGGAATAGCACAACAATCAACTTTGAACAATCTACGATCAGCCTTCAAGTCTATTCCAGCTTGTGCAAGCAAAAGAGAAAGTTCAGCAATGGAGGCAAAAATCCTTTTTTCTCATTCACAAATTGGTAAATGAGTTTCACTTTACCTATTTCATGTTTTTGAGGCAAGTATTAGGGTTAGAAATAATAAAAAAGTCATTAAAAGTAAAAAATGAGTCAAAAAAGTATTAAAAAAATGAAAAAAAAAGTGAAAAAACGCGCCTGGGCACGACATATAACCTGGGTTCAAACCGGGTTCGAAATTTTTGAACCTTGTCCGGACCCACAGTCATGGGTCAGGACCCTGGCCGAACCCACAGTCCAAAATACGGACCCAGGGCGAATTTCCACGGACCGGACACGAATTTGGACCCGACTCGAACCCAACTCGAACCTGGGGCCTTCCTGAGCGAATCCGGTAACATAGGTTTTCTAATTTAATCTAACAATTATAATTGTTCTTTGCTTGTGATTCTCTTGTAGGATAACTCTATATAAACTCTCAATTCTATGAGAGCTTTGTACCAGTTGTTTAGTTGGTAGCAAAATTTGCCCTTATTTAGCTATTGATTATTTTCTTGTGATTAGTTCCTTTAATTTAGTTATTAGTTTTAGTGATACTTGACAACCTACAGAGATATTGCTCTTAAGCCTGCTTAATTTTAACTGACTTGAAGCATAAATAGAGAAGGTTAATGTACTGCACATTCGCATGTTTGGCAGTAATTATATCTATAAATGTAGAATGCTGATATGTATTTTGTTTCATTGTTTGTGTCTACTGCAGCATGTTAATCGTCTTGAGATAACACCTGACAAACAATTCTTGGCTGCAGCTGGAAATCCACATATTCGCTTATTTGAAGTCAATTCAAATAATCCTCAACCTGTAAGCAAATCTAGTGAAAACTAATAAAAAGTTAGCTTAACTATCTGTTAGGTGTATGACATACATGTCCAATTTGCTGTTTTATGATTCAAGTTCATTATATTTAAGTTGCAATACATTTTTTTTGATGTCAGGTGATTAGTTATGATTCCCACACAAACAACGTTACAGCTGTGGGATTCCAATGTGATGGCAAATGGATGTATTCAGGTTCTGAAGATGGTACTGTGAAGATTTGGGATCTGAGGTATTTTTTTTACTTAATCTGGTGTTTATGATCAGAACACTTCCTGGCATTCTCTAGCCTTTTTGTACATTTTTGCTTTGTTTGGTGAAGATAATATAGGCGATATAATGCCCTATTTTAAATTATGGACAAATACCACAACAAATACAGGCATTGTTTTAAAGCAGCATCGCAACTTGCAATCTGACATGCACACATAGGTGTCATTGTCATGTGCAATGCCTTCTATTCTTGATGATGTGCAGAAGAATGTGTCAACCTGTGTTCAAGAAGGCAAGTGTAAAACAATGGAGGATGCTATGGGTGACACACACATTCTATGTCGTACATTCTACATGATAAAGGACTACGAGACATTGATGTGGGAAACAATGCACATAGCACCTTGATGGAAACCACCTTGACGACGACCCATTATGATTGGGCCCTACCTGAAAGGGAGGGCAAAAAGACCCTTCATGAGTAGTGAGTAGATGACACTAAACATGGAGAATGCATTCACGAGTTAACTAGTTCAAATCAATTCGATTGTAATATTTATTCGTTAGTCTTTACTAATCCCTTAATGTGAAGGCATAGAAGAAGGAAGATATGATACATTGATATTTTCCTTTAGTTTCCCATTAGCATTAACACATGATCTATTACTAAACCTAACCCTTCAATGAGAGTATGGGAACAGAATAGGTAAGCATTTACCATTTTGAAAATTTATACATAAACCCATAGTAGAAGTAGCCTTGTTAACAAGAGCATATTGCAAGATTTGCGTTCATCTTACATTGTTTATCCTTCCTATTTTCACCATTACCAGTTGACTATAATTATTGTTAAGTTGTTAACCTATTCTTTCTACAAGATTATAGAAGAGAGAGACCAACATACACATAATCACTTAATTCCCTAACATTGCCGCTTAGTTCAGCCCTTGAAGATAAACAAAATTGCTAAATTTAACCTTCCAACAATGATGATGTAGAGTGAATAAATGAGTATACACAACAGTTCAACCTTTTTAGCACTCCAACAGACTCATTACATGACATTAAGATCAGTCAACATGCTTTCCAATGCAATATAAGGCTAGAAGAATGTTTGAGCATTCAAGGTGGCTTGTGGTTTACCATGCATTACTCTGTCACTGCATTGACTCAAAACGAGGAATATTACTTTTCACTATTTACTGAACATAGGATACTTTTCTCATTTTTGATTTTATAAATAATGTTCATATGAATATTTAGCAATTAAGATTGAACATGTAGGATGAGTCTTTTAGAGAGAGAGAGAGAGAGAGTATGGTAACAATGTAGAGAGTATGGTAGACTCAAAAGGAGGAATATTACTTTTCACTATTTACTGAACAAAGGATACTGTGTGTGTGTGTGTGTGTGTGAAAGAGAGAGAGAGAGAGAGAGAGAGAGAGAGAGAGAGAGTATATGGTAACAATGTTCATATGAATATTTAGCAATTAAGATTGAACATATAGGATATCTTTTAACTATTATAAAGAGAGAGATAGAGAGACAGAATAAAGAGAGAGAGAGAGAGAGAGAGACAGTATGGTAATAATGTCCATATGAATATTTAGCAATTAAGATTGACATATAGGATGAGTCTTTTAACTACTATAAGGTAGATTCAATTCACATCAAAACTTAAAGGGATGTGAGGAAATCACTAGCACACATGCATTTAAATCCAATGTATCATTAACACTAAACCATTCATCTTTTCAAGGTGATAAGTGAAAGAGAGAGCAAACACAATTCTCACAATGATAGAGCTCTTATTTGCTAGGTCTAAACAAGTAATATAATCATAGTGAGATAGGGGAAGAGATACTACATTCAAGACTTAGTAATTCAAGGGAGAAAGAAAAGACAATGCACTGTAATGTCCCTTTCTAGAAAATTTCTTAATTTTTCCTTTAAACAATAATTCTAACTCAAAATGATAGTTGCATTATATTTATAAACATGACTTTATCTAAAATTATGAATTTTATTATAATATTCTACTATCAATCAAAACCTGCTTTCAGTGACACTTCAAGTTGAATGCACTAGATATGGAGCTAGAGGGAGTCTTGGAGTGGTGAAAGAAGCAATTGCACAAATGGGCAATCATAGAGTATCTCATCCGGTGTAAGAATTTGCCAATGGAGGATGCTATCTGGGAGGATGAGTGCTTTCTACATGGGCACCCACAATTGACAAGAATTAAGGTTGGCACATTTTTCATTGTAGGGGCATGTTATGACCCAACCCTTTGCATTTAATTGGTTATGAAGCAATCAACACGTGGCACACATAATCACTGACCAAGTCATTTGTCAATTTTTAATTTTATAATTTCTAGGTGGTTGGCCTCATTTAGACTTTGGGTTTGTGCCAACCTAATCTCAACTAAATATAGGAGCTATGTAGCCATTTCTCAAACATCTTATCTCAATCAAGTGAATTTGTGAGGATGTTGAGTTGAAGTGGCTTTGCTTTTATTAAGTTCTTTAGTATTTGTCATCTGCTTATAGCTATTTTAGATTGGAAATCTTCACACTTATCTATTCACTGCTACATGGAGATCTATTTTGTTAATTCCACCATAGTTCAAAAACTCGAACTCGTTAAGAACTTAGAAGGCCTAAAATTTGGCTTGGACTTGGGATAGTGTAGAGTGCTTTTGGATTCAATTGTGTGTATTTTGATGTAAAAATACACAGTTGAATTCAAAAGCACTCTACACTAAACTTATGGACTATGGAAAGCTCATGCCTACTATTGGACTTGGAATGGTAAAATTTACAAAGGTAAAAAATACATAAGTTAAATAATTTAAAAAAAACATGCATAAAATTGAACTTAGAGAATTCATTAGGTTACCTTCATTTATAGACTAAGTTGTCAGTTCTCGTATGGGGTTGGGTACAAGTATGGGATTCTAGTATGACGATTTCTTTTCTTGGGTACAGTTGTTATATATATATATATATATAGATGCATGCAAAAAAAATAAAAAAATAAAAAATTGCAAATACATTTGATATATCATATAATATTATATTTTAAGATAATAATGAAATTTGATAGTATGATACTTCATCATTGATCAATGATATTATGATAGTCATCAAGATAATTGTCTAAGTTGTCAGCTTTGGTCTCCATTCCTAGACCCCCTGATTGTAATCAAGTTTCTTATGTGGCAATAGATCCCAATAACTAGTGGGGGTTGGGAGTGGAGACCTTGATGGGTTTGAGGGTTAGCATCCATCATGGGGGTTTGGGGGCAATGTCCCTAGTGGGGTTGAGGGGCGGCACCCCTCGTGGGGGTTTGTGGGCAACATCCTCAACAAGGTTGAGAGGTAGTGCCCCTCGTGGGGGTCTGGGGGCAATGCCCCCAAAGGGGTTGAGCAACAGCTCCCCTAGCGCATTCCTTATCGCGATACAAGGTGGGGTCAAGGGGTAGAGCCCCTGCCGCCAAGCCCAATTAAGGCCTTTGAAACCACACAAACCTTCATGGTGCACACCATTTTCACAATTTTATCTTCAAAAGCACTTTTTGCATTTTTTTAGGTGTTTTTTAATTACTTTTTGGTGCTTGCAAGATGCTAGCACCTGCAAGAGCGCTTGGGAACACTTGGATCGCATACCCACAGGGAACCTGGGGTGTCCGAGGCGCTCCCAAACTCAAACCTCTCGGAGTGGGCACGGGGGCTTCAAATGAAGAACTCAATAACTTAGTTTATAGATTAAAAAAAAGTTTGGTGCACATCATAGTGTCATATGATTATAATTTATAAGTCCATTTTAATGTTTTGCAAATTTCTTTTCCAACTAAAGCTTCTAAATGCTTCTGTGGGTGCCCTTGAACTGGATGGTAATGACTCTTGATTAGGTACAATATCATTCTCAGGCATAGCATGTGTGTCCAACAAAGCCCCTATTGATGCCTCACCTCTTGCCTTCTCATGTGCCACTACATCTACTGCTCATTCTGATCTCATCCATGGAAAACATGGGGTCCACATCATCAACAATCCAATTTGAATATGGAACTATGTCATCTAGGTCAATCATTCATGTATCTCCTGCACCTCCACCCAGTCCAAGTGTCAGTAGGTCATAAGCACACAGGTTAAAATACAAAAACTGAAGGGTTTTTGGGTTTTTCTCATAGTTACCGGACGTGCCCCCCCCGAGACGCGTCGTGGAGATGGAGACGCCTCTCTGGTACCAGAGACATCTTTGGAGATGCCTCCTGCCACCTGGAGACTTCCATCGGAGTTTCTTGGGTACCTTGTTGTCTCTTGTTGCAAAAAATGACGTCTCCTGCAGAAAACAACCTAAAAACTTTATAACATTTGAAACTTTAAAAATTCAAGCATAATGTATAGTGTTTGTTTGATGTGACGAAGACTCTTGACCACATTTTAGGCGATTACATTGCTCATTGCTGCTCACGTTGACATCTGAGGAAGGCCACACAAGAGTTTCAGCCGTCATCGCCAGGTAAGATGGCCTTAGTGATTTACCCCCAATTCTACTACCAACAGAGGAACCTGAGTTAGAGAGTGATGAGTATTTGGAGAGCATCATAGCTGAGGACCTTGACATGGATGATCATGAAATTGGTGTAGATGATAGATTTCTGATTTTTGTTTTTTGTTTGTGTTTCAGCCTATTGTTTTATCAATATTTCTGAATTTCAATATGTAATCGAATGTTAAATATTAAATATGCAATGTCAAATCAAAATGTGAACTATGATTATGAAATATGAAGTATGAACTCTTTGACTCTTTGACGCAATGACATTTGTGTATTTAAACTTTACTACTGCTCTTGTTTTGAAAGTTCAATGTCATCATATTTTCTATAAATTATTTATTTTTTTTTATTTTTATTTTTTATTTATATTAAAAAAAATGGCATCTCCAAGTACCTCCATCTCCTATTTTTTTTAAAAAAATCGTACCGGTACCAGTACCAGTCTCCATATCAGTACCAGTACCGGTCTCCTGGCAACTATGGTTTTTCTACTGTTGACTATCTTTATGCATGGGTAGCCAAGTTTTTGGCTTGGCCCCCCCAAGTCTGGCATGTTTTCCAGGGTCATTCGCCAAAAACTCATCGGTGAGTGACTTTCTGGGCCCATTTGCCACGCACGTACGTGTCGGTCAGTGACTAACTTCCCTAGTTTTTGTAATATGAATTCTACTATATTCTGTGGTTGATATTTTGTGGAGCTGCTATGTGTACTATAGGATCTTCATCTGCTATGTTTTGTTGTTGATGTTGGGAGATTCTCTCATTTTCATTTTGATATCTCTGATTTTGTTTTTACTATTTATTGAATAGATAAGATTACTCTGGAAATCCATCTGCATCTTTACTGGGATTGCATTGTGCTTTTATTGAATATAATAAGATCATTGCAGAAGGATTCCTCAGGCCACAACATAATATTCATGTTACACATAGTTGAGTTCTACAGATTAGCCTCTACATTAATGTCCCCAATACCGTTCTAATTGCTGTTTGTCGTTCTGCATTGATGGTTGAAACACATGATGAAATTGAGATCTTGTAGACACCAAAAACTTCTATAAACATTATGGGCATTGCAATATTTGTATGTGAGATATTGAAGGAGAGGGATTCATGTTGCTTAATAGAACCATCCTATTAAGGCATTGTTAGCTAGGCAGTTTGTGAACAAAACTATCATAAATTTGGTTGTTCTGTGTTAGTTTGGTGCAAGGATAAAGAGACAGGTATCTATGTTACATAAGGGAAATATATGATAAAAGACAATTAGATTTTTAACTCACTATTTGAACTGAAGGCTGAGAACTCTGGATTTTTCTATTCAACCAACTAATATCTTTCTTATATTAAAATTGTGAGCAATCTAGCATGATGTGTCCAAAGTCACCTCTGTATGTGTGGTGCTCTTGTATTAATTGTTTGTATTGGCCAGCAGCCAGTCAAAGTCGGTCAACAGTGAAACAACTTCATTTCTCTAAAATCAAGGACAGTTTTACTGAATAAGAAGTTCAGTTAGGACTTGTGCACATAGTTAAGTAAACAGATCGAATTCCTAAAATAAAAGGGCAGTTAGCACATAGTTAGGAGTTCCTAAAATAAAGGACAGTTAGCATCTAATTAGAAACATGGTTAGGTTTTATTGCACAGCTTTAACTAAATAGATTGGGATGATTGATTAGTCAGTCACAGATTCAGGGTGATTGCTCAGTCAGGGAAAATTACTGCCAGCGGACTTCCTATTTTATCCCCCACTCTTTCCCATTATAATCATTTCTAAAGGGCCTCGTGGAATGAAGAATGTTTCCTCTAGAATTGTAAGGGGGGAGTTGGTGGCTTCTCCACACTAGGGTGGCTCACTGAAGTGATTGGGCTGTTCTATGTATTGGTGATACTAGAACAGATTTCATTTCTGTTCTTTTTACAAGTACTCTTACAAAGAATAAATATATACAGATTTATATTAGAGTTCTATATTTTTGTCCATATTTGTATACTGGCTGTGGTTAAGGTTCAGGTTCACAACATAGGTTTTGTGTTTTGAGCAGGACTATATCTAAGTTTGGCTACAGATCTTTTTTGTCATCATAATATACTCTGTTCCTGATTTGCTCCATTTCATGTCATGGCCAGAGCTCCAGGTTGCCAGAGAGAATATGAAAGTCGAGCTGCTGTGAATACGGTTGTCTTGCATCCAAATCAGGTGTGTTTTAGTATTTCCATGAATAATATTTATTGTAAAGAAATCACTAGATGAAATTGATAGGTGGCCTTCAATAGAAGCCCAAACATGAAATGAAATAATAATTCTAATAACTTAATAACAGTAACCAAGCCTTGTCATCTCAATCGGTTAGCCTTTTTTTAAATAATAATTCTGATAACATATTTTGAGTTTACCTGCTGCTGTAGGTTGCATGCTCTCAAGCAACTTTGTAATGCTGAATCAATCTAAGTAATAGTAAACTTTCTCATCCTTTTCTAGGAATCTGATGACCTACCTTAAAATTTCTGTATGTTACTGTATGTTACAGGCATATGCAAACTTGCCCTTGTTTATTGTAAATATTTTCAAGAGGTATTTGATTGTTTTAATAATTTGCTTTCAAATTGTGGAAATATCTATGTTAATGTGAAATCATTCATCTGTTCTTCAGACAGAATTGATATCTGGGGATCAAAATGGAAACATCCGGGTGTGGGATCTGACTGCCAATTCTTGCAGTTGTGAATTGGTAAGTTGCTATATAAATGCAAATATATATGTGCTTATGGTGACTATCTCAAAGTTTTGTTGATTGTTATAGGTAGGTTATGCAGGGTCAACCTATAGTTAGCTCTTGCATGCAGTTCCAGGACACATCTATCTACCCTTTAGTGATTGAAATGAGTAATTTTTATATATGATTCAGGTTCCAGAGGTAGATACAGCTGTACGATCATTGACAGTGATGTGGGATGGGAGTTTAGTTGTAGCTGCAAATAATCATGGAACATGCTATGTTTGGCGGTTGTTACGTGGAACTCAGGTCATTGACATCTTTTCCATTTTTCCTTTTAAGATAGTTGTGAAGAATATGGCAGTAATCTCAGTGAGAAAAGTATCAGCTAAATGTAAATAAGGTCTGCACATATGATTGCATTCTATTTGAAGAGGCTGTCATCAACATTTGTGTTTTGCTAAAGAATGGATATAATCTGCTGCAGACGATGACTAACTTTGAGCCATTGCATAAACTACAAGCGCATAACAAATATATTCTGAAATGTCTACTTTCACCAGAGTTCTGTGAACATCATCGGTAAGCTATTTTCCTCTGCATTCTTCTCTTCATTCTTGAGACCAATTTATTGGGGAGTTCTATTTGTTTGTTTTGTAGAACTTTATGAATATTTAATTTTTTTTTATTTAAATGGTAGTAAAAATACATTTTAATTATTATACACAAGATTAAATCGTAAGAGTTAGTAACGCAAGTTACAGACCTAAACAATCTGCTTGCATATTTGACATCTGGATATTGCTGCAATCAGTTGCTCCATGAGTGATAATACACTCAGTACCAGATTCAACAGTCTGGCTCAGAGATGAAAACCAATATGGTCTGGCATTCTTTGATCTTAAGCTTGGCAACATAACACAGAACCGAGTCTGCCACAAAACTTCAATCAGGAAAAATCTATTTCATCAAAAGGTCTTTTAGATTTTCAATTCATTTTCACTGTTGATGGAAATTGAATATTGGGGTGCAATTCTGTCTCATCTGTCCTGGAACCTACGGATACTTGTTTGTTCCCTTGGAAGGGATGAATCACCAAAAATGTTGGTCTTGCTTCATATGTCATCCCCATTATTCAAATCTAATTATCTGAGACAATCTTTCTCCAATATCCATCTCAGGAATGCTGAGAATTTGAAGTTCTAGAAAGCAGATCTGGTCCAACATTGACCAAATCATCTGCCACTGTATTGAAATTTCTGTTTTCTGTAATTTGGTAGATTCTATTTGAAACAATGCATTAGATCTCTCACCTTCATAGTCATAGTGATACAGAAGCATCCCAGAGTGTAAGAGCAATCACGGGTCAACTAAAAATATTTTCTTACTTGTTTGTTTTGTTTGCAGGTTTCTTTCACATCTGATAGTCAGTGAAGATTCCACCACATCTTACTGCAGCTATATATTTTCCCTTGCGATTTGAAACACGTGTTCATCTTGGACCCTTCAACAACAGATCAAAATCTTAGGAGTTTCTGATCACCAAAGAGGCATATATTATTTTCTAATCCTTCACCAGGCATAGCAGAGTATCTGATTGACATCCACTTTCATTGTTTGAGGTTTGTAACAACTTCTCAAAGTAAGGAATGCATTCCAATGTACATTGGGCCTAGGAGACCTTATGGAATAGAGGACCACAAATGCAAAAGAGGCATCATAGAAAGAAGTGTCAGAACTATTGGCAAAATACCAAGATATCATATTAGACAACATCCCTGATGGATTACCACCATAAGGAGTGTTAGTCACCATATGGATCTAGTCCCAGGGGCGAGTTTGCTTAATAAGGCAGTGCATAGGATGACACCAGTAGAGAATAAAGAGTTGAACTGGCACGTGCAAGAATTGTTGAGGAAATGATTGATCAGAGAGAGTTTGAGTCCATGTGTGGTACCTACAATACTAGCACCCAAGAAGGATGGTGAATGGAAGATGAGTACAAATTCCAGAGCAATAAATAAGATCACCATAAAGTATAAATTCCTATTGCCAAGGATGGATGACATAATGGATTGTTTGAATGAAGCAAGGTATTTTTCCAAGATTGGTTTGAAGGGCATCTACCATTAGATAAGAATCAGAGAGGGAGATCAATGGACGACAACATTTAAAACAAATGAAGGATTGTATCAGTAGTTGGTTATGCCTTTTGGATT
>VDFB02003945.1:0-16366 GCA_007258455.2 Sequoia sempervirens | reverse complement strand
AGGGTGTTGTGGATTCCCTGGTTGTGGACCTAGATTGGTAGAAGAAAAGAAAGGCTATGGCTAATGAGATTGTAGAATCCATTCAAAAAATCAAAACACCAATTGCTACTTGGAAGGGTAAGGAAGTCTCTACCAGTTAGGAAAAGGTAAGCTCCTCTCAAGAGGATGATGTTGTGGGTAAGGGTATTTTCAACTTTGATAGGGAACACATTTATGATGTTTTGGGAACTACTAGAGAGGGTTCCATTAGTTTATTCAATTTTTTTAAATGGTTGTTCCATGAACTTAACATGACCAATGTTAAATTTTGGGGTGCAATGAGTAAAGCTGATGAGTCTTCAGTTCATAATCAGATTGATGATTTGTTTAACACTTTGAAAATTGTGGCAGATGAAATGCTTAAGATGAAGCAGAATCTTGAAGGTAGAGTTCTCACCTTGGAGGACCAACTGGAGAGGATTTTTGCTAACATGGACAAGAGTGGGGAGGGAAATAAATTTGTGGTTAATTTTGAGTCTGTTGGTATTACCTCTCCTTTTGATAGTGCTAAGAAACATAAGGAGATTCTTCATTCTGAAGAAATTGGTGTTGGTGGTAAGCTGTTGGAGGAAGAGGTGTTTGTTGATAAGGGTGGTGATAAGAATAATATTTTGATTATTGAGGTGAATGTGGGTGGGCCTAGGTGTAGAATGCATAACAAGACTAAGGTTGTGGCATGCAATGAGGAGGTTGTTGATATCCCGAAGAATATGTAGTGTTGTTGTTTGTGTTCCTCTTTTTGGCTGATGTTTTGTTGATGGTGCACTGTGTATGGGTTGATATATACTTAATGTAGTTTTCTTTAGTTTCAGCTGTTCTTTTTTGTAAAGGGTTTCAGGCCCCTTCAAAACCCATTTTTTACCTCATATCAAAAACAAGTTGTAACTCAAAAGAATATTATATTATTTAAAAATGAAAGATGGTGAATATATAGCAGATCATTTAATTGTTTTTAATCTAATTATAAGTCAACTTAAATTAGTAGATGTTAAATTGAAGATGAAGATAAATGTATATTATCTCTTTGTTATTTGCTCAAATATTGGGAAAGTCAATTATTGTCATAAGTACTGCTAATGAAAAACCAAATGTGGAATGGACATGATATCCATACTTTTTTTGAAGGGGATGAGGAGGAATTACATGAATTTTTTCTCTGGAGATGCCTTTCATGTGCGAGGTAGGTCCAAAGAGAAAGAGCCTAAAGGGGATAACAAAAGGGATAAGTCTAAATTACATTCTAAAACCATCATAAAGAGAAAAGTAAAGTGTTGGAATTATGGTAAAAGAGGGTGTGAAAAGAAGGAATGTAGGAAAAAGAAAAAACAATGGTTCCTCCATGGAAAATTCCTTTGATGATGATTTTGATGCTTTTTCATTTCAGCTAACACTATTACTGATAATGATTGGATTATTGATTCAAGCTTCTCCTACCACATGACTCCTCACAAGGAGTGGTTTAATAATTACAAATCATTTGATGGGGGAGAAGTATTCCTTGGTCATAACAACAAAAAGAGGAAGAGGAATGTTGGTAAGTAACAGGTAAAGTTGTGTTTGAGTGATAGGAGGATTAAAATATTGATAAATTTTTGCATATTTTAGGACTTGCAAGAAAAAAATTTCAATGTCCAAGCTAAATGATTTTGGAATGCATGTGATATTTGACAAATTTGGTTATAGGCTAGTAAGATGGAGTTTGGTGAATCTATAGGATCTTAGATAGGGACTTTGTTTAGGCTAAACACCTCTCCTTTAAGTAACTCTTCTGATGTAACTAACATTAAAAATGCATGCATGTAGTGAGACCATAGATTGGGTCATATAGGTTAAAAAGGACTTAAGACTTTTTTTAGAAAAAAATGATTAACAATATTTCTGATTATTTAGTTGTTAAAAATGATTTTTGTGAACATTATTTTCTTGGAAAATAAAATAGATCATCATTTTCTAGTGGAACTAATAAGGAAAAGATATTATTAGAGATTATTTATTCAGATGTATGTGGACCAACAATGTTTTGATTAGAGGTAAAAATGGGTTTTGAAGGGGCTCAAAACCCTTTACAAAAAGGAACAGCTGATTCAAAACATCAAGACACAACCATCAGCCCAATGGACCAACAAATGTTGAATTTTTGGGTAAATCTCATTATTATGTCTCTTTCATTGATGATGTCTCAAGATACACTTAGATTTATTTTATGTAATCAAAATTTGAATTTTTTACTAAGTTTAAGGAATTTAAGGCCTTAATTGAAAATAAAATAGATTATAAGATAAAAATTTGAGGTCTAACAATGGGGGTGAATATTTTTTCAAAGAATTTGATGAATTTTGTAAGCATGCAGACATTTTTTGGCAAAAGACAACTTATACTCCCCAAAAAAATGGGGTAGCAGAAAGAATTAACTAAACCATAGTGGAAAGAGAGCTAGGAGTATGTTGAGTAGTGCTAATCTTGATAATTTTTTTTGGGAAAAAGTTGTTGATACTACTTATTATTTAATCAATAGATCTCCTTGTTTATCTCTTATTGATAAAACTCCTTATAAAGTATGGATAGGTAGAAAAACTTGTCTTTCACACTTAAGGGTCTTTGGTTGCGAGGATTTCACTCATGTTCCTCAAGAGAAGAAATCTAAATTTGATCCAAAAGCACATAAATTTATATTTGTTAGTTATGGTGAGAATTTTAAAGGTTATAAGCTTTGGAATCCTCTAACTCATAAAATAATCTTTTCTAAAGATGTGATTTTTAAGGAATTTAGAGCTTACTGAGGAGAGGAACAATGACATGAGAAAGATAAGACAAAGACAATGCACACTGATATAAATATTGAGAAGCAAGAAGACACACATGTGGGAGAACAATTAGATGGATATCAAGATGCAGATTAAGACACTAACCAAGCAATGCCAAGTTTTCGTACAATTGCTAAAGTCATATAAAATAAGACCTTTACTAAAGAATTTAAATATTCATGTAAACAAAAAGTCCAATCAAAATAACATTATTATTAAAAAAGAAATTAGTGCACTCAATTCTATTGGAAATACTATTAATGAAAAAGATATAAGAGAGTTTCTCATAAAGTAATAACAACCTCTTTAGTAAGCAGTCAATTAAGAAAGGCTTGATTATTGAAGCAAATATGTATTAAATTAAGGATAAATTGTAAAATATTATTGAAAGAACTAGCAATAAGATCAATACTAGATAGTCCTATTCAAAATGATACTTGGGATTTTAGTGATAGGCTTCCATGAGTTGATAAGAAGCTAACTAATACCACAAAGGATGAAATTCAACAATTTTAGTACTCTAACTCTAGAGAACTATCTAATGTAATTTAAGATGTTTGAAATTAAGAATTGGTGATCAAGATCACACA
Organism: Sequoia sempervirens; assembly: GCA_007258455.2. NCBI lineage: Eukaryota > Viridiplantae > Streptophyta > Pinopsida > Cupressales > Cupressaceae > Sequoia > Sequoia sempervirens. Next base: position 12,933 of record VDFB02003945.1, on the reverse strand, counting down.
CCACAGATCTTGAACATTTGTTATAACATAGCCAAACAACATTGTACAAACTATTTTGTAAAACACATGAAAATTTAAAAACTTCACAAAGGGAATTTGAATCTTGTAAGCCATTTTATTGTGTTCCTCTTAAAATTCATAATACATGTTGCAAGTAACATGAGGATTTTTCTATATATCATGAATTATTATGCAATGTTCATACAAATTTGTATACTAACAAAATTATATATGAGTGTGGTGCAATGCAACTACCAAAGTCATCAAGGAACTTATTAGATTTATTTTAATGTGCTAGAGATGATGATTGAATTTTCTATAAAAATGATTGTTTAAATGAAAAGTTTTTGCAATGTATTGGGTTATCAAAGTTTGTATCATATTCATGAGGATAGTGAGCATGATTTTGGAAAGAAAATAGTTGATAAAAAGAGATATGAGATAGTGAAATACAATTTGAAGAGTGGAGGTGAAGGTTTTAGATGTGATTTTGTTATTGTAAGAAAAGTAATTGTTACTAATTTTATTTCAAATTTAAAGAAAAATATTTTTTACAAGTATGCAAGATACAACAATAGGTCTAGATGGATAGATCAGCATTTTAGGATGTGTAAGGATTTTTTCCCAATTGGAACTATTATATCTATAGTTAATTTTGCATAATACTACATATTGCAACCACAAAATAAAGTCCAATCTCAATATTAGAATTTAATTCAGATTGCTATTTTTTTCACATCCCATATAGACATACCCTTCATAGTATAAAAGAGAACAAGAAGATAGTTAGGGAGTACATTTTTACATGAGTGATGATCGATCTCATTCATCAGAGTATGTGAAAAAAAAATCATTTTTTTTGAGTTCTTGCACAAAAAGACATTAGAATGGTTCAACGTCTCATTTGGTTAGATAATTATATCAGTCAATTCAAGAATGCTTGTATATTTTCTTGGTTGACTAGAATGCATGTAGAGAGGGGTATACATCATATTTAGATGTTTTTAAAGTTGGGAATGAAAAGGGTGAGCATGATGGAGTAGGTGTGTATGCATGAAGAGATTTCTATTTAAAGAAGCAAAGATTCTAGGTGTTGTGACAATCAATTATGCAAGTTCTATTGTTTAGTTGTGCAACTATGCATTATCACAAGGAGGGAAACTTGATTTAAAAGTGTGTTGGTTTTCCTAGTTGGTTGATTAGAGGATAGTGGGAGAGAGATTAGATTTTAAGACACTCAAGGAATCTTCAAAGATGCATTCATTTTGAAGCTTAGATGCAAGTACACAAACTATTTGGACATGATATTTAGCTTGTTTTTGTCAAAGTTGTATTAAATGTGAGTGGGATCATTGTGAGTCAAGTGAGTGGGTAGATACATGGATTCCACAACATCTAACCCATTTATATCAATCTCATTCACCTTTACTCGGTGAAATGAAAATTTATTTGACTATGACCATATTTTAGACCTTGTACAACTAGGACATATTTATGTAGTTGTTGCACCATATGGGAATGAAGAATTATCTGACTATTGGTTGGAATGATGTGCTCAAGGAAAATAAAAGCTAACACAACCTATGTTAGATGATGATGGGTTCACATATCCTACAAGATCAATTGTTATTACTAGGGGAAAATGTAGATACCTTTTCATCTAGTTTTTCATTGTATCGACTATATTTTATTTTTCTTTGAAACACCATCATTTTAATGATATATCAAAGAGGGGTAAAATGTAGACACCTAAAATTTACCACTATCATTTGTTCAATTTTATCCTATTTTTTCATCTTTTTCCCATCACCTATGTTAATTAAATAATATTTTTAAATATTTTTAATTATTATTTATGGTTTTCCTCTATTTTTCAAAATTTATCCTATGGTAATTAATTTCATTAATTTACCTACCCATTGTCTATTAAATTAAATAAATATATATTTTCATTTGATTTAATTCATTAAATCTCATATCCTCTAAGGTTGACTTGGGTAAATAATTATTGCTAGTTATTTACCTATTCTAATATTATTCTTCTAATGAATTATTGGTGTGAAATTACTATTCACACTATACTTAAGTTCACTTAGCTCAATATGAGGTTAGACAACTTCTTGTCTAACTGAATGTGCAACCATTGAGACCTTAGAGGTTACCAAGTTATTTGGTAAACCTTATTAGCTACCTCTTTTGAGGTTGGAAGCATTTCCATCTCACCTTAATGGTCACTCAACAATTGGCACACAAGGTTGATGACTTCATCATGGAGGTTGTTGGTTTTCCCACTCCAAGTGTTCCACCTATAGGATGTAGAGTTATCATACATTAGCTCTAATAAATAATTAATTTTTAATTGATTATTAGTCTAATTTATTCTCACACACTTAAGCTAAACTTAGGAATGCTTTATTAGTTGAGTTAATATTAGATCATTATATCTCATTTCATGTGATGTTGACACTTTTCATGATCTAATCTCTTTCTCATTTAGGTCTTTTCTCTTATAAGCATTCAACCCTCATTGTAGTCATTCACGAGAGAATATATGTAGCTTTCATATCTTCTTGAAAGTTTTTCTCTCTTCTACAACTTTTTCTTGTTGAAGAATATTGCACATATTGTTTTGCAGATCTCTTGCTTGGAAGGTGTATTTGTTTGTTGTTTGATTTTGTGGCTCATGGTTTTGTTCTTGTTTCACAAATTCTAACATGGTATCAGAGCATGGATTCAACAAACCTCTTCTTGATTTATGAGGTTTTTCTTCTTCAACAAGGGTTGTAGGCTTCAGATATGAATCTCCTTTGCTCTTTTTCACAAATTTTGGAGGTGGGAATTTTTTGAAGCATTTTTGTGTGAAAATGACCTCACCATTTAATTCAAAGTTGTCAGAATAGTCAAGATTAACTTTTGTTTTGTAAAATTTGGCTTTTGTTTGTCAAATTTGTGAGGGTTTGAAGAAGTGGCCAAATCTAGGGGGTGCTCACTTTTTCAAAGCATTTTGAGCTCAAACGACCCTCACCATTGTGCTCAAAAGTCCCAAAACCCTTATTTCCACATAAAATTTGTGAATTTTGGAACAAGTCATCCGGGGAAAAAAAAAAAATTACCCTCAGACTTTGATGCACATGATCTCAAAAGTAAAAATCTTAGAAAAAGAATTATTAATTATTATTATTTTATCTAAAAAAATCTCTAATTTTTTTCATTGTAAAAACATTTTTTAAAGCTTTTTATTTTTTTAAAAAGTTTAAAAAAAAAATTGTTTTTAAAACAAATTAAAAAAGGGCAAGAGAGTGGGGTACAATACTCTTATGCTATAAGGTACTCACGCAGGTCCCAGACTTGCGGCACCAAGATAGTGTACCAAGGGTGCCCCATTTTTCATGAAGTTTTTAAAGTCTTTTATATATTTTTCTCAAAAATATATATATACATGTAATTTTTTTTTTAATTGTTTTTTTCTTAAAAATGATTTTTAAAATAAGGTCAAATTGTGCATGTACGGCAATAGCCATTTGGCCATCAAATTTAAGTTCATAGTTTTGTTGTAATGGCCATTTGGTCGTCAAATTTAATGTAGTGACTGGCTTTTTCCCCTTTTGGAGTTGTTTTCTTTTGGAGGCCATAACTTCTGCCCACGGTGTCAAAATTTGACAAATGGGATATCGTTGGAAAGAGGATTCATAGTACTTTCTAGTGGTGCATGTATGTTTTGGAGATTTTTTCTCAGGTTCTTGTTATTTCTAGTCAAATTCAGGTCTTCTTTTCTAGAGTTTCCTTCATTGTTTTTGGCATAACTTTTGCATACAATGTTGAAAATGGGCAAACAAGATATCGTCGAAACTATGTTTCCAAGCTCTTTGTAGTGGTGCAGGTGGTTTCTAGATTTGATTTTTGGATTTTTTTAGAAATCCTTCTTTTTAGTTGTTGTCCTATTTGGGCATTGTAGACATCTTTTTCATGCATGTTCTTTTTTGTAAATGCACTGAGATAAAGTGCCTCAACATTGTATGTGTATTTTGGATTCTTACATATCACTTTGTGCCTTGTTGTACTCGTACTATGATATAAAGTGCCATGAGGGTTGATGTTTGCCTTTATTTTCCTTCATACCTTTCTCATGTGTATGTGACTTTTGTTTTCACATCCTTTCTATCTACTTGTAATATCATGTTTGCACCTTCAGATGTTCTTGGTTCCTCTTCATGCACTACTTTCAGGCTTTTAGTTCCAGTGTACTTGTCTACCTCTACCTTTTCAACATTATGGGGGGTTTCTACTATTGGTGCTAATGCTTCATCAGTTTTGTTGGAGTGAGCTATGTACACAGTATTTGTTCCTATGTACTAGGCAGATGCAGCAGCTAGTTACCTATTCATTTTGGTGAGATGGATGAATTACCATATGGAAACTCTTACATTCCTATTTCTGGAGGAGACCTTCCATTTTCTCATGATCAATTCTTTAGATGTTTGGTACCTTTTCCATTTGTATCTTTTAGTTCTAGGTGTTTGCCTTTGATTTCCATATAATTTGAGTAGTGTCATTGTGGGAACTCATACATATTCTTGTCTTCTTGATCCTGATCATCATATGTTTCAGCAGAGGTTCTTCTTTCAGCATTTCAGCAGTCATTCTTCGACAGTGTTTGCAGCTTCTTCATGCTTCTGTGGTGTTCTACATGTTCTTCTTGTTCAGGACTTTGTTTGGTTGGAGGCTTTTTAGACCTTCACACCTTGATTTGGAGGCTTTTCATTCCTTCAATCGCCTTTGATCTCTTCTTGGAGTGGAGTTTTTCCCACGTGGTTTTCTCTATTTCTCCACATTATAGAGATCTTCTATTTGTACATGGGTACCTTACTTGGCCTTGTTTGTTGGGATCCATCTTGCATTCTTTTTAGGGTTTTTAGCTACTCCCTAAGTTCATCTTAAGGGGGGGTGTTAGAGTTATCATACATTAGCTAATAATTAATTAATCTTTAATTGATTATTAGTCTAATTTATTCTCACACTTAAGCTAAACTTAGGAATGCTTTATTAGTTGAGTTAATATTAGATCATTATGTCTCATCTCATGTGATGTTGACACTTATCATGATATTATCTCTTTCTCATTTAGGGCTTTTCTCTTATAAGCATTCAACCCTCATTGTAATCATTCACGAGAGAATATCTATAGCTTTCATATCTTCTTGAAAGTTTTTCTCTTTTCTGTAATGTTTTCTTGTTAAAGAATATTGCACATATTGTTTTGCAGATCTCTTGCATGGAAGGTGTATTTGTTTTTTGTTTGATCTTGTGGCTCATGGTTTTGTGCTTGTTTCACAAATTCTAACATAGGACACTTGTCTACTCGTTTGTGCCACCTTATGGGACACTTTTCAATTCACCTCATAGGTGGATTGTCTCATCCTTTCCTATATAAGCAAGGTGTTGTACTCTATCAATGGGTCAGCTAATACAATCTTTACATTGTGTTCATTGTGCTTGTTTCTCATCTCTTAGATCTTCCTAGTTTTTAATATGGTATCAGAGTATGGTTGGAGATAGTGCAATCCTTTAGTTCAACAAATTTGTTGTATTTGGTTTGATTCCATTGTTGTGTTTTAACAGTAGGAAGATGGTTAGGAATTTTTAGAATTATTCTGAGACACTATTGAGAGTCAACTTGTAGATCCACTCCCAACAATATTCATTAAATCATCTCATCCTGGCATTAATTTCTGTTCATAAATCACAACACCTCAAAGAGGTGTGATTTACATTGGTAGAGGTGATTTGAGGTGTGACTAATTTTTGTAGACTCAATTGTTCTTTGGAGGCATTTTAATCTCTATGTTAGGGGAATTATTATCTCCTATTGCGTTTGAAGAGGATACCACATATTTTTTCATTTGCAAGTGGCTACTTGTGCGGTGACTATTTTGGGTGACATGTTTGGAATCAACATTCACATCTATTTGGATGCCACTATTCTGTGCCATCCCATCATGACTTTTTGAAGCAATAGGTAGAAATCTCTGCCAATGCTTTAAAACCTGTCAAAACCTCTTATGAAAGCTTTACTCCTTGTCATATGTGGATGATCTCTTGGCGTGCATGGAGCTTGGCATATTTGAGCTTGGGATTTCCTATTCTTGGTAGGTCATTCCTAGCCATTAGGTGTGATTTAGCATCCACACTAGATGCATATGAAATCTTCTCAACCTTGCAATTATTGTCAATCGATGCACATCACCATGCACTCCATTATGCAATGACTCTAGACAGAGCCGTTGTAGGAAGAATACTCAAGCACAGGTCACACCATGTGACAGTGGCTTTCTTTTTGCAGGTCAATACCCTATTTGGTTGGGACACATCACTGGGCTCGAATGATGGTTTGGAGGCTACACTCAATCTCTCTCTGACATGGCCTTGGTGTTTTGTAATTTCCATGGCATTCAACTCTCTTCCCCCACATTTTGCAAAAAACCATGCCAAATTTGACACCCATTTGATTCAACATGTGGCTCACCATTTGGAGGTAGTATTTTCCAGCATAGAAGAGTTTCTCATGACTTCAACTTACATAGGAATCAGTCAATGTTGGGATATCAATCCTTGGGTGATTTTTTCTCTCTCCTGCACCCTCAATTTTCTCCATGTCCTCCAAGTTCTCCTTGGTGCTCTCTCCACTCCTCAATGGCTTGGAAGACCTAGTCAACTTCCACATTATAGGTGGTTTTGTTAAAGATGTGTTAATGTCAAGTGTAATTTTTTTTATGCTAATTAACATTTATTGTAATCACACAAATTTATCCAACCACTAGTGGTTTGAGTTAAACTATTGGGTCAATATTGAGTCCAAGGAGAGGTCATGCAAAGGGGGGTTTGTTTTTTTTCCATTGTTAAAAAATTGTAAAAGAACACTCAATTTGTTCTTTTTCAATGAGTTTGGAAAAAGGGGGGGTCATACTAGGGTTTTATTTTCTATTTTCCTCTCTCTTAACTTCTTAAAATATTTGATTTTCCAAACTTTGTAAATGTAAATTCTATAGGTGTAAATTTGCAATAGGGTGAAATTATATTTTTCAAACTCTATTCAATGATGGTGATTTCACACTAATATATAAAGTGCCCTTTTTAACCATCATTCTTGTATTCAAATTATGCACTAAAATAAAGTGCCAAACAAAGGGAGAAAGTGAAAAATATTAAAAAGGGGGTATCAAAGAGTTGTGATTAAAAATCCACTCCAAATTTCTTTCTTTCAATTTTCTAAAAGTTGAAGAGCACAACTAAGCATGGAGCCAAATCAAATGAGCCAAATGTAGTTAAAGATAAAGAAATACAAGGAGCAACAAAATCAAAAAAAGAGGAAAATATGAAAAGGTCCTTTTTGGAGGATATTTTTTTCCCATTGGGTTTTCTATCTTTCTCCATCATTTGTAAAAGACTGCATTATAAATGAGTACCTTATCAGGCCTTGTTGTTGGGATTCATATCTTTAGTTTTTAGATAACTCCTTAAGTATTAATTAAGGGGGAGTGTTGGTGTGAAATTACTATTCACACTATACTTAAGCTCACTTAGGTCAATATGAGGTTAGACAACTTCTTGTCTAATTGAATGTGTAACTATTGAGACCTCTAAAGATTGCCAAGTTATTTGGTAAGCCTTATCAGCTACCTCTTTTGAGGTTGGAAGCATTTCCATCTCACTTTAAAGGTCACTCAACAGTTGCCACACAAGGTTGATGACTTAGTCATGGAGGTAGGTCACTCAACACTTGGCACACAAGTTTGATGACTTGGTCATGGAGGTTGTTGGTTTGTACACTCCAAGTGTTCCACCTATAGGACACTTTTCTACTCCTTTGTGCCACCTTATGGTACAATTTTCAATTCACCTCATAGGTGGATTGCCTCATCCTTGCCTATATAAGCAAGGTATTGTACTCTTTATCAATGGGTTAGCTAATACAATCTTTATATTGTGTTCATTGTGCGTGTTTCTCATCTCCTAGATCTTCCTAGTTTCTAATATGAATTAAATAAATAAATTTAATTTATTTATTTACTTCATCCCCCATCTTCCATTCTGTAAGACTAATACTAATCTAATCATAATCCCTCATTAGCCATATGCACACAATCTTTGATTAAACATGTGGCACATCATCATTTCACACTAGTCCCAAATCCTAAGCCTAATCCTAGAATCTAATCATAATCCCCCTCTAAGCATTTGCACATTCCCCTAATCTATGATTAAGGAAAGGTCAATCCATTTTGCTTAAATTCTCACCTTCCATGTCCTTGTAGCTTTAAAGGATTTCCCCTTCTAAGCAAGGTACCCCACATGGGTCATTGTCCCAAAAGTACCCTTAAGAAATTTAAAATTTATGCATTGCTTTCATTGTCATACATTGGGAATGTAGGGTAGGGAAGGTCTTTATGACCAAGATCCTCCCCATTCCTCTATGATACTTTCTAAGATACCATATCCCTCTCAAGCTCTCTCATTGTGACACTTGTCACAATATTGAGGCTTGAGAGATCATCTCCCTCACATCTCTCCTCATAGTGCAACTTGGCAACATCCCATGAGATGAGATGTCTCATCCATTTTGAGCCATTGATCATCTAAGATCAAGTCTAAGTTGTCCATTTCATCTCTCCTTTCTTCATATTATCAAACACTTAACCAGTTTTTGATCATCATGCAAACTTGAGCAAAATGGTGCCATTATGCATTGCCAAATTGAGTGAGCATATATCAAATTCAATAATTTTGGGCTAATCTACACGATGAGGGCTTCGACATATGTGGGTTTCATCAAATTTTATGGAGGTTTGAGATTTTGTTTGGCCTAATCTGATTTTTGCATGGTTTTTTGTGTTTTTTTTGGTTTTTATTGTTTAAATCATTCACATTGAACACATTTCCTTGCACATAAATACATAACCCTTTCTAAGGTCAAAATTTTCTAGACAATTCTTAGTCAACTTCCACCCACCCACTCAAATGTATCAAGGACAAAATAGTAAATTAAAATTGATCTATTTGCAAGTGCCTTATTTTCCTTATGTATTCAAACAATTTAGTTTTTTTATTTTCCTTATTTTAAAAAGATTATAGGTTTGTGTATTAGATGTAATTGCTCAATATCTAAGAGTTTTACTTAAAATTATCACATGTGTAATTTAATTAATTCAATAATTAATTTACTCTTAATAACTAATCATTATAAACTAATCCTTATCTTGACTAATTATAAACTAAATCAATTGACCATGATAAATACACATACAAGATCTATAATGCCCAGCCACACAACCCTAGGGGAAGTTGCAATTCACTAACCAAATGCAACAATTTTTTTTTTTTTGTTAAAGTGCAATAACGTACAAGTTCACTACACATTGCCAACATCCCCTAAGGCTACGAGACAAAGATTACTTAAACCCGAATTAAACAACCAAGGAATGAAAACATAACATCATTCAATTAAGGAATTAAAGTACATACATTCCATATAGGATAATTACATCAAAGACTAATAGATACAACATGATATCCAATAACGATTGTTTACAATATAATTACAACCCTCATTCCCTGAATGAGGTAAATCAAATAAGCATGATAATATATTACAATTTCCACCTCGGTACAAATGAGGGGTAATGAAATACAAGAATAACTGGAATGAAAGAGCTAGAAGAGTAACAGGAATCAATGAGCTCCCCAACATGAAAGTCTCGTCCACATGATCACGATCAAAGCCAACGGTGTAAGGTGCATGTTCCACCCAACCAAGTGAAACCCAAAGGCTCACCCCCCATGCTAGGAGATAGTAACAAGGATTTCTGGTCAAGACCAACTACCTCTAGACAAAGGCTAAACATAACTGAACTAACTCAAATACCAAACAACATCACTTAACACAGTATGAAAACTCACAAGACAATACATTGCTTCCAGGTTACATAGGACAAGTACACCATTGTACAACACATAATAACTGACTAACTGTTGACGTAGGGAGAGTGTCATACATAAATTGCCATGAGTTACCCTAGCTCAACCTTCCTAGGCTATCAGACCCCCATCATGGGTTACCCTGGCTTGCCTCTACTAGCCGCCGGACCCTCATGCAAAACTATGCGTCTCATCTCATCTCGAGCCTTAATAACACATACTTCATGAGAGAGGCATTCATTAACTTTATTAGTGTGAAGTTCCCCATTAATTCTTTTAGATTATCACTTGATTAAACCCTAGGTGAGATACCCTGGCGCCCCTTTGTGTGCCGGACCCCCACAAAGAGCCACTCTCCTATCGACAACACAACCACAATACAAAACCACAATCCAATGGTAAACTAGAAAGATGACCTCTCCAATCCAAGGAGGAAACGAACAATGGAAACTCACTCCAAACACTGGAGGAAACAAAATACCAACCCCCACTCCTTCCAAAGGAGGCACAAATTACATAACCCTCTCCTAATCCCAAGGAGGCACAAATCACATAACCCTCTCCTAATCCCAAGGAGACACATATCATCCCCGTTCGTGAAAACCGGGTGAAACAACATGGTGTAACTATGCACATTTTCCATGACACAACAAAAGTTGGCTAACATAAAGACAACCCACAACAGGATGCAATCCCCTATCTGGAAGACTTCAACAATTACCCTATACTCCCAACATCGAGCAAGAAGGAATAAACATTTAAAAGCATTTCCAACAGTTATAACAAGCTAACGTTCGGATTTCCTAAATCCAGTCAATCACAGTTTTCTTTTCTTGCACTTGAAATAAATAAAAGCCATTCATGTATTTTAAGTCTCACCACCAAATTCATAATCAAGCATATAATAATCAAGGTCGTTTAACTAAAATAAATCATTTATTAACTCTAATTTCACATCTATAATCATAATCAAAGCATTTAAATAATGAAGTCATTTAACTAATATTTAAATCGATTTTCTTATTCTAGGTTTACTATTATTTTCAAATTACATCATTTAAATAATTCAAGGCATTTATCTTATTCAATCAATCTTATTTCACACTAATAACACCTTGTTCATTAGATAAATATAAACTTTACTAAAATATCTATTTATTTTAAATATTTCAATCTGCTTAATAAAGCAATTTTAATTTCCATATAAAACAATTTAATTGAACTTACCAAATATTTAAAAATCATATATATAAAAATATACGTGTATATATACTATGCATATATATATATATATCTAATTAAATATATATGCATAATTATATAAATCACATATATTTATATATTTAAATTAATTATTATTTAAATAAATATTATTTAAATATTATAATAATATTATATATATATATAATATATATATATTATAATATATTAATATTAATATAATATTAAATAATATTTATAAAATAAAACATAAAAACCGAAATTAAAAAATTTTGTTGAACTGCAACGAAGCCCTAAAGGCCGCTGCCTATGTTAGCTTCACACAGTCCGTGGCCGCTAGGGCCACGGCCTGTGTGAGTTCCACACAGTCCGTGGCTGTTCGGGCCGCGGCCTGTGTGTACTTCACACAGTCCGTGGCTGTTCCGGCCGCACCTGTGTGGGCTTCACATAGTCCGTGGCCTTTTGGCCGCGACCTGTGTGGGGTTCACACAGTCCGTGGCTGTTCCGGTCGCGGCCTGTGTGTACTTCACACAGTCTGTGGCCGTTCCGGCCGCGGCCTATGTGGTGGCAGTGGGGTTTGACCTCCCACCCCACAGCAACAACAAAAATTTATATATATTTTTTTATATAAAAAAAATCCCCGCGTCTATACATGGCGAAAATACAGGGTATTTTCTGGGTTTATCCCAAAATCCAAATTTTTCAAATATAACAAATATATATACCCAGATTTTAATTTCATACTCAAATTGTGAAAATAATCCAAATCCATTGCAAGAACAAAAAATTATTTTCTAAACAACAAAGAGGGTTTCAAAATCTAGTTCTAAAATAGAGTTTTCTTTGATTTTCATTCTATTTCTTGGTGTAAATTTCTTGTTTGGTTTTCCATTTCCAAAACTAACTACAAGTTTGCAAATTTGAGAGCATTTCTATGGATTTTCATTGAATCAAAACTATATTTTCAATCATTCAAAATGAGCAAGAAGAAGAAGGAAATGATGGAACCTTGTGTTTTCTCCAAAATTTGCAAGCTTCAACAATGGAGAATTCCAAGCACTCCTTCACTCCACAAACTTAGCCACCTCCAAGCTCTCCACCAAAATCAAACCAAGAATTCTTCAAAGAATTCAAACCAAGTTTTTCTCTCCAAAATTCAAAATTTCCAAAATTCCCAATAAACATGAATTACCTTATGCAATTCCTTCTCCAAATTTGTCAAAACCCCCTAATTTTGAACTCACCCACCAAAACTTATTGCTAAACTAGATATTTTATTTTTACAATTTAATAAAACAATTTTCATTTCCCATTGCAATTTGCATAATATTAATTTTAAACAAAGATCTATTGTTTTTTTCAACCAAATGATAATTACATTTTCTTTTTCTTTTCACAAAATTGAATTTACCCATTTACATAAAAATCATTTTTAATTTTATTTCAAAAAGGAATGCAAGGCAATTTCTATTTTTGATTTGATCTTAGTATTTAATAATGCTAACACAACATTTTAATTTAATTTATCAATAAATAAATCTAATCCATGATTAGATTATTTTATTGATTGAATTAAATTAACTAATTAATTAATAAGCACTCATTTATTTATTTTGACAAAGCAAATAAATAAAACAAACACCATTTATCTTGCAAATTTAAATACACAAGCAAGGAGGGAAGAGGCAACAAAGAAATTAACTTATCCCAACTAACAACCTGATGACACACTATGACTAG
>VDFB02003944.1:0-13388 GCA_007258455.2 Sequoia sempervirens | reverse complement strand
TTTTTCAGGCCACATCTACAATTCTTGTCCATAATAAAGTATAATATGCATTAGGATTGAATAAGCATCCAAGTGCAAGATAGGAGCTCCACTTTTTATTTCCATCAATCTTGAATCAAGTACTTTAAAGATGTGTGAAGCATAATAAAAAAACCTTGAATTGTGACATTGGATGTCTGCTGCAATTACCATGGGTACAATTGACATGTGCTCAGGGGCCTCTATTCCCAACACTTGACACACTGAAAAATATGTGTACCTCATGTAGGGTTCAAACAAATCAACATGGAATGGGGGACCATCACTGTCATTTAGTGGAATTGAAACACCATCTTTCTTAGACCTGTGTAGTGGCAACCTCCAACCCTTGTACAAAGTATCCATCCTCCAGAATTCCTTTTCCAGCTATTTAGGTACAATTTTTTCACCACACTCTCCCTCTAGGTTAAAAACCTCACAGATGGCAGCTTCAGATACATGTATAAATGGTTTTCCTGATGGATCACAAATAGCTTTACGTTTTGGATTGTAATAGGTAGCTAGCATCTTCACCAATTCTACATTTACAAATACATTGGGGCAGACTAGTTTCCCTAGGTTTAACTTCCAAGGATTGCACACTGGTTCGTATCGGTTCCTTCGTTGGTAATGAAAAATAAACAGCTCATATCCCCTAATTGGGGTCCATATGTCTCACATATGCTTGCATTTATCCTATAAATTTTCCACTTCTACCTTAAATTGTGCAGATTGCCTGGCCTTAGGTCCTGAGTCGGGAAATCGATCAATTAAGTCCTGGTTTAACTTCCTCTCAGCTACCCCTGGTTCCTTCTCTGCTTCAAGTTTTTGCTTTTTTCCTCTAGGGTTATTACTCTCACTCTGTTTCCTACCTTTTACTTTTCCTGAGCTAGTGCTTTCCATTTTATGAATCACAAAACCAGAAATTTAATTGCATGGAACTTACAAGTTTATTTAGAATTATTTGACCGCAAGATCCTTTGGCCCTTCGTCTGTTCCTCTGCTGCTAACTTTGCAAAATTCGCCTTCAATTACTTTTCTCAATTTAGGAAATCATCAACACATTTGGTAGTAGTATTGCCATTAATGTCCTAGCTTTGAACACAAGCGTAGCTGATCTTCGAATTTAACAACTATCACATCAAATGTTCTATCGACAAGACAATTCAAAATTTGGGCGATCCTTTTATTCAAGCTTGACTAACGTTCATTAAACATTCTTTTGGTCGGGGAGACATTACGCCGATATCACATAATCTATCCATCTGATTCATATAAATGTCGCCAAGAGTCACCCCGATGACTATGTTGATCTGTTTGTGTCTTCATCGGCAAGACATGGTGTATCACTAAGACATTCAGTAATTTTCCCGATGTTATAAGTCTCCCTGATGATTATTCCTTTGATCTCAAGTATGTCGCCAAGACTCTTGCCGATGTAATCTTATCAATGTGACATAGTGGGTTGGGAGGACATTTTGAACTCATTTCGATAGCGTTTGTCTTGGCGATAGTATGTTTCTTTGTTTTGTTGGCAAGACAAGATGAGTGTTTCACCGATGATATTTCATCGGCGAGACAAATGCACTCAGGCTGACTCAGGGATCTTACTCCGATGGTGTTGGTCTAGCCGATACAACTCCTTGTGCTTTGATCGATGAGACAAGATAGGTTTCTTGCCGATGGAACTTCATCGGTGAGACCTATATGCTCGGTATGACCTTTTCATTTCACCTCGATGGAACTTGTCTTGCTGACGAATCTCTTTATTGGTGAGGCCATGGACCGTGTCATCCCAATGTGTATCTTATTATGTAATATGATTGGTGTGACATTTTTGTTCTTTCGCCGATATGCTGAAAATGAGAATATAATGATTTATGAATTAGAGAGACCTGCACAAATTCTTGCCGATATGGGTTATTTGAATACTAGATTTTGGAGGTTTTTCATGATATCAAATGGTCAAGAATGATGTGATCATATGTGACTATGATGGATTATACTCAAGATAAGGTTTTCTTTAGGGAATCAATGAGTGCAAAATCACTATAAAATTTTCCAAATTTTATAGTTCCAACAGAGGCATAAAAATTGCTGCCCCAAGGTTTCATGGACATATGACAAGTTTAAAGGCTAGTTGCTTTGTAAAATAGGCCTAATCAGCCTAATCAGCATAACCTAGAAAGGGTGATTTTGGTGATTTGGTCCAAAGGATGTGTACTTTCCCTTGAAGTATGTTTAATAACTCTAAAATGGGTGTCTAAAACCATCAAGGGTTTCTCTAGTGTTTTAGGAAAGTTTTGAGTTATTGGGAAAAAACTAGGTTTGTATTGTTACAAGGATTCAAGGAGTCAAAGTGTGAAATCTGACTTCTGTTGTTTGTCAAGCTTTGAGAGTTGTTTGGATTGTTTAAATTGGTCATTCTAAACTTGTTGGAAGCCTCTTAAAGGCAGGTTGATAGGTTGGTTGAGTTGAGCCTCCCAGGTCTACATCAGGTAGTTGTTATTGCTAAGGTGGATCACTCCTTTCTGCGAAGGCCATCACTACAAAGAATGGAAACAATTCTTTCAACACATAAACTATTATGTAGTAGTCAATTAAAATGAAAAATATTACTTTATATTAGTTAGGATACACAACTAATAAAATGATCTAAATAGTCTAATAATTTGACCATTAGCATATAGCAATTTCTATAGAGTTGTAGATCTCTTCCATTTCAAAAACACAAAAAAATATTAGGTAGATAATCGAACATCTTTCATTTCTACAGTGACTTATTTATCCTAAAGGAACTAAGTATATAGTATACAAAGAAAACCAACAAACCCACAACTACCCCTATTTTGAAGGAGTTTAGTTTTATCCCCTTCTTGATCTCCCTAATATTTTCTAATTATTTTAAAGAGACCAAGGGTCATTACACAACTTTATTCAACCCACAAAATAGCTTGGTTAATGAAACTTGACAAAAGCAACAAAACAATTGCTACTTTTGGCATTTCATGTGGAATGAAGAGTGGTGACAATAATCTACTTATAGTTTAATAAAACACCATTTTTATAAGAAGGCTTGACATTAGAAAGATAAGTGTTACTTATAGTTTAATATAACACTATTATAGTTTTACCAACATATACTATTGTATGCTTGCATGGCTTCTTAGTTAATATATGGGGAGATAGAGATAGATGGGGAGAGAAAGAGAGAGAGATAGAGATATATGGGAAGAGAAAGAGAGATGGAGATATATAAGAGAAAGGAAGAGAGGTGGGAGATAGAGAGCCCATGGATAGGGGACAGGAGGAGATTTATGAGACAGAGGGATGGAGTGATGACACAGATTAAGGGTGATGATATGATTAGAGAAGAGGAGGAGACAGACTGAATATTTAAATATATATATGAGGAGATAGGCTGGAAGAGAAATATATATAGCTGAGAGGGACAGATGCAGAAAAGTATGTTAAAGAGGGAGAGGGAGGAAGAGCCATATGTAGAAAGGAGAGAAAGATAGGAGAGGGAGATAGTCAATATATATGGAGGGAGGAGAGACACAGAAAGGGAAAGGATGGAGAGATAGTGGGGGAAAGAGATAGGAGAGATCATGATAGAGGTAGAGAAAGATATGGATAGAAAGAGATAGAGAGGAGGAGGGAGATAAAAAAGAGAAATAGAGATAGATATATAGAGGGAGAGAGATGGAGGGAGAGATGGAGTGAATGAGAGAGAGAAAGTGGGGGGGAGAGGGAGAGATAGCTCAATAGATAGAGGGGTGAAGAGGGAGTGACATAGATAGTGGGAGATATAGAGAGATAGAGAGCGGCAGGGAGAGATATATCAATCACCCTCCCTATATATCTATCTATTCATCCTTATTTCTTTATCTCTCTACCTCTCTCTATCTCTTTGTCTCCCTTTCTATTTGTATGTTTCTCATTATCTCCCTCTCTCTCTATATTTTCTTCCCTATATTTATCTTTGTCTCCTTAAGTGTGCAATGGATACATTGAAGAGGTCTTAAAGAAGAATTATCATATCTTTAATCAAATTGCATGCTACCTTGAGCATAACCTCAAGCGATGTCATCCTGATTGTTAATGAAACAAACCAATCAAAATTCTAGTTTCTTTTCTTTTTCCCTCTCTCTTTTCCCTCTTTGTATCTCTTTATATTTCTCTCCCATGTTTCCTCTCTCTCTCTCTCCCTATCTATCTAAGTTCATCTCTTTCTCTCATTCTCTATCTTTTTATTTTCTATATCTCTTTCTATTAGCTAGTAGGCTACATATATTGTGAGATTTGAGCCTGAAACAAATCTCATGCCTGAAAACCACTATTGTGTGTCATTGAAACAAGTTTCAACTCTCATTTAATGGTAAAAGCATCTATAGTGTAATGGTAAAAATTCTAAAAATATCGTAAAAGCCTATATATACTATTATATAATAATAAATATAATTATATTATATATAATTTAATCTAATATTACTATTATATTAAATATATATTATATTAATTATATTTGTATTATATAAAATATACTTATTATTAATTATTATTAATTATAATAATTTTATATGTATTTACTAATTTTGTTAAAGAATATAATATATAATTATAATAAGTCGAATAATTATATAATTTATTATGTAAAAAATATAGCTAATATATACTTAACTATATTGTAGAATATTAAAACCTAGCTAAATGGCACCATAATTTTCAATTTAATTACCATACTCTAAAACCTAACGAAACTAGGTTGTAGCTCGTCAAATTGGAGAAGTGAAAGGTCAATACCAACGCCGAGGAAGAGTGTGAAGGAGTGAAAAAGTCACACCAAAGACCGAAGAGCTTGGAGTTAAAACAAGGTCAGTCAAAGATCAAGGAAGAGTTTGGAGGAGTGAAAACAAGGTCAATACCAACATCGAGGATGAGGTTGAGGGAACTCAGGGAAAATCGACGACCAAGGGACAATGAGTATTGTAAGTTTGGCACCCCCGTTCTCTTTAACCTGCAATTTTCATGCCTAGTTTCCAAAGATCTTCTTGTACATTATGCACTCTATTCTCATAAAATGGTATAAGATAAGACAGAAAAAATAAAATAGCTTAGTCTTTCACATTTTTATCCACTCGCCTCAGGTCTTGAAAAAACTCCCATAATCTACCCACATCTTGGTTGAGGTCTAGGATTTCATCACACATAGCCTTCATCGCAAGAGTCTGAAGCAATTGTAGACTTAGCCCTCTCTACAAGCTTAGTGAATTTGACCACTTTATCTTTATTTTTCCTCCAATCTTTATGTTTGTCCCTCCCCTTTCAATCATCTTGCACAACTTGAACTTATAGTTTCCTTTTCTTATTGATCCTTCATGTGCTCATGTCAATCTAGCTAGTTGACCACCTAGTTACCCCCAACATCCTCCACATTAAGCTTAATGCCTCCCACCTCCTCCAAAAAGATTGGAATTGTCATCATTATCATCTAGAACTCATAATTAAGTCCCACTAACTTTCAAGGTTCAATTTTTTGGTGGGAACATGTTATTCTTTGTTGTACGACCTACCTCAAATCTTATGTCCACAAAGTTGCTAAAACATAAAACAATAAGAAAAAAATTGAAGGTACAACTGAAAAGGGGTTATTTCCTTTTGGCCTCCTCCACCTCTTATATTTCAACATAGCATGGAATTACGCTTACACAACATAAACTCAAACAAATGGAAGTTTATAGGGGCGAAGGAGCCCAAGTATATGCTAGGCTAAGCTAGATCTAATGAATGGAAATAGATGCATACAATTCTTCTTTAATACCTCCACCACAAACATATGCAAGGAAAGGTCTCCTCCCTTCTTGGTAGTGATAACCTCCTCCACACATAACCCTTAAAAATTATGAATAGAGGAATATTATCTTTGAAGAACTCAAATTTGATTCTCTCCTACCTGATGCAATTAGTCATTTTATCCTTACAAACATTTATAGTGATTACTAGAGGCACATAGACCAATTCTTCATAATAGAAGAATTTTATCATACTTTTCCAATGATGGCATTATGAGAAAACCCTAGGTTAAATGAATAATTCCTAGCTAAGTTCTTTAAATCATGTCCATCCATATAAGAGAAGACCGCTGCTATGTGTACTTGGATACCATGGAGAAAGGCTCTTTGGGCTCTTTCATCAATCAAGGTATTGTTAAATTTTAACACCTAAAAGTGAGAATGAAAAATATTTCCTAGGATGGTGGTCAATTATGCTTCTCAACACCTAGATTACAAAATCTTTGTCAATATCATTGCCATCACAATTAAACCTATTGCTTGAGATATAGTCATACAAGTAAACAAATTGGCTTTCTTGATAGTAGATTGGTGCAGGGGCACCTTGGGTCTCCATGCCTCTTTGAGGCCATGTTTGTTTTTGTTGTGTTTGATGTCAAGTTGTCTTTGATGTAATAAGGTCCTAAGGACCATCTTAAATGACTTGTAATAGGTTTTCTAGGCTTGTTGTTGAGTTTTTGGTCTTGGTGACAAGTTTCAATGTAATAACAAGGTCTCCATCCTCACTTTGTAAGCTTGGTGCACCTTGGAAAATTAAAGAATCAAAATTCCATGATGCAACTAGGTGCTTGAGGGGAGTTTCCTTGGTGTTTTGAAGTGTTTTTTGATGCCTTTGGAACCTCTTGAAGACTCCTTGTAGTCGGGTTTGTGGTAGTTGTGTAACTTGCCTTAATGAGGCAATTTGGTGTCTAAAATGAAGTTTTATTAGTTCCAATGTCCAACTAATTCAAATTTCATTTGGAGGATGTTGGGAAGGGTTGTTGGAGGTTGAAATAAGCCTCTCATGGTCGAGGCATGGCTGTTGATGAATCATTTTTGAAGTTCTAATGCAAAAGCTTGTTGTTTTATGGAAAATTTGTGTAAATTTCCTATTCTACTGCATGGTACAACCTCTGTACTTACTATACAGGTAAAATACTATTATGGTTGGATAGAGGGAAGACCTGGCTTTCTTTTGGAGGTGATTTGACAAGTTTTCATTAAGTATAAAAGAAGATATTGCCATTTTAGCAGGAACTAGTCTGAAAACCCTCAAAACTAGGGTTTTGATTGAAGAATGGCTCTTCCTTCCATCTCCACGTTGTAATAAAGCTAATTCTTGGTGGGATGGAAGATAATTTGTGTATATTTTCAGGGTTTTGGAGAACGACATGTTGTATGGAGGAAGTTTTGCAATGTTCTAGGCCTAGCATCCTCATGTGGCAGGCCTAGATTATGAAGCAAAAAGTTGAGTTTTGCTTGTTTAGGCTGATTTTAACAGTGAAGGTACTTAGGGATGATAGAAATATATGTGAATAACCTATAAGAATTTGTTTCAAGGCTTTGGGGTGAAGGGGAGAGCCTAGATAATCAAAAATCCTGTTGTAGCCAACCAATTAGGCCTCTAGGAGCAGCGTTGTTTTGGTCCATTGCACCTTTTCTACTCACTGTCACAAAGGGAGGTTTTGGGGCCTTGTAGGGGCATATAATACCTATCTAAGTTAAGTGTTTTGGGCCTGATATAGTCTTGTATGTATATTTTATATTGACTGTCCTCCCGAGTAGGGCTACAAGGCTTATAAGGGTAAAGAGGCCTAAAGGTTAGAGCGATAAAGAAATGGAGTTTCCTAAGTGCAAGTTATGGTGTTATGTTTTGGAATAGCCTTTTTAAACATGTCCTAAGTGGTTCCAATCCCCTTGGTTGCGTTGAGTACAAGAACCCTAGGTGATTTGGGTCATTTCCTTGAAGGAGTATTAGATTGATAAGGTCCACTTAAAGAGTATTTGAGAGAGTTGTGCTAAGTTGGTGGTTTGATCATCTAGTTGATCAACTAAGGAAGCTTCCCCTACTCACTCTGCATCATAGATACATTCTAGACAATTCAATCCTTGCATCAGAGATTGTTGAATGGGCCCAACAAACTACTCATGATGCCCTTACTATTAAGTTAAAACTTTGACAAGGCATATGATTGCATCAAATGTCCTTTCATTTATAAAAGGATCAAATGGATTTATTTTTAACCCTAAATTATAATCACACATTCATCTCTTTGTTAATGAGTTATTGCACAATAGTGTGTCCAACTTGTGGGATGAGGAAAAAAAATAATCCCAAAATTTCAAAATTACAAAATACCAGTTGAATGAAGAACCTTCATTTGAAGGTGATGTTGTCATGACCTTTGAATGAAGAACCTTCATTCAAAAATGATGCCATGTCAAGACTTTCAAATGAAGGTATTTTTTATTTTAAATATTTCATGTCCAAAATACTTTATAAAAGGAACCTTTGCATGAAGGACCTTCAAATGAAGACCTTAATTCAAAGGTCCTTCATTAGAAGATCCTTCATATGAAGGTTCCTTTAATGCCATCCCATTCTAGCTTTTAGAGTTGTTAGAGATATTTTTGTTTCAAAGTAGAGATTGGACCATCAAATAGTGTCACCATGACTCTACCAAGATATCCATCAAATTGATAAACCCTAACTTATCAACCACAAATTCACAAGAAAATTGCCCCTATCAGCCCTAGGGTATCAATTCAATGCCAAGTTTCTTGCTTTAACAGACCCCTAAATGTAATGAACCTCTATCATACCATGTTGCACACCAATCCAATGAGTTATAGTTCCAAGACAGTGGGTGGATTGGTGGATGCCATTTCTATTTAGCCCTCAAACCATTACATAGGAAAAATAGGGCAGTCCTTGTATTTGATTGTTTCTCCCACAAAATAGTGATTTAGCACTTCAAAACAAATGAAAATGAAATGGAACACATATATTTATCTACACCAATGACCTCAGAGCATTTCAAGCTTGTATGGATCCATACAACACAAAAGAACTTCAGAAAAATAGTAAAAACATAAAAAAAATGCTTCAAGAATGTGGTATTTGATATGAAATTTTGGTATCAACTCCTCCAACAATTGCAATGGGATAGGAATACAATATGATAGAAGTGGGATAAAAAATTCATCGTTTGAAGCATCAAACCAATATGCAAAGATGAAAGAAAGTGCTAACCCATTAAACTAAAAACGTTTCTTTTAACTTTAAGTTTGTTGGGTAGCCAATTCTTTTAAGTTATCAAATCCTACCATCATACATAATCAAAATGTTGTTGTTTCAAATGACTATAAGCACTAACTTTCACTATTTGAAGATGTTGAAACCTTGTCACAGAGAACTAGAACATTGATGCAACCACTCATCCTACCTTAAAACATACCAAAAGTCTCCTAGCAATTAGACATAGGAAGGACAAGGATGACTAAACAATTTTTACGCCAAAGCATAAACTTAGGATGACTTAAATCCCAGGCCTAGTACACACTCCTATTAACCATTAATTTAGACATATGAAAATTAAATGTAAATTTGTTGCTATTTTAGTCATGTAGGGAACGTAATAAACCACTTGGTGGTGTTTCCTTCAAGTGTATTTACTTGAATGAAGAGAAAAATTCCTTTGATTGCCAATTAGAGAATACATTTGAGGCCTTGGTTGTGTAACTAGTGACCATAGTCACATTTAACACTTGTTACAAAGTTTGGGAGTTAAAACATTAAGTAGATTTGATTTGTGATGGACACATTTGGATGGTAGTAACAATAACTTGCAATCTATCAAGACTTGATTACCTTATAACCTATCAAATTCTAGCGATGAAATGATAGATTAATCATAATGTCACCTTGGGATCACATCACCATGAAAGAACTTCATCCAACATCCTTATGAGTACGTGCACCACCAAATAGGTATTTTTCAGACTGGCTCTTCCCTCGAAAGTGAGGGAAATTTAGAAGAGAATAGGAAAGCCAGACATGTAGTAGGTTCAAAAAGATGGAGAGATCAACTAGAGGTCAAAATATTAGAAGAAAATTTTGTAAATGCATGGAATTTCTTCTTGTTGAAGGTGGGTCATGTTCTTATGATGATGAGAGCATAGGTGATGTCGAGGTTCCCTTGAGGTACAAACATCTATGGAAACAATGTGTACCCAAGGAACTTCCTCCAATAAACACTAATTCTTATGTCAACGAGAGGGTATATCCCATAGCACCATCGCCATTACATGGTTTAAATTATTTTGCATGGGATCTACACAAAGGTCTCAAGCTACTAAAAAGCCATCAATTGATGGAGCGCGCCCACCCTATTATAGCTACAAAGATTGGATGCGCCTGCCCCATATACACGGCGCATAGCGTGAGGCACCACAACAAATTATATACAGCTAAAAGATAAGGATCAAAATAAAGGAGTGGCTATGTACATTGACGGAAGGCCAAAAGCATTAGGGAATATTGCAGGGTTTATAAATAGTACACGACCCGGGTCAACAAATAAACAACCCAATTGCATATTCGAGGCGCGTGAGGGAAACCGTGTATTCGTATGTGCGATAAAATCAATAACTGTAGGGGAAGAGTTGCTAATTGATTACAATTTGAATCACTTAGATACAAACACAGTTACTATGGGGGTGGTACACACTATATACCATTTACCCAACCCTAATTAATGACTCCAATATACTCATTTTATTATTATGTTTTTTTTGTAAGTCTATTGGTTTCATTTCGTAATATTTTTTTATATTTAATTTTTGTCACAAATGACATTGATTGTACCTGGAAGGCTCGCCCATAAAGACAAATCACTTATGTACCTTCAAGCCGCCTTCACTGACAAGTTTGCATTCTATTGTAATTGTACAAATTAGATACGAGCAAAATTTTTTATTATTATGTTTTTTTCATAAGTTTTTTGGGTTAATTTTGATAATGTTTTTAATATTCTTGTTGTAGCCAACTGATCAGGGAAAGGCACCAGTAGTAGAGGAGAGCATCGATAGGGAGGTGCAGTCAATATTATGTGATGATGACATTGCTTATTCAACAATCCCTCTCGATATGATAAGGAAGACCCCAAAAAATGCAATAAAGAAATCCTTAAGTTGTTATTCATAGTGCCTCAAACAAATGAGATAAGAGAGAGGGTTAAAATATTGACTGAGAGATCACAAAACTTGCAAGTAAGTTTTCATGAGGTCTTTAATTATAACATAAGTTCATTCATGGTTTTATATTTTGTACTCTTTTATGTCATAAACTAAAATATGTTTTGTTTTTACAGGGTTATTTTCCTCCTCATGATGCCGGGCCGGCCATGAGATCGTGGCATCGCAAGTGTTGCCCGAGGGAGTAGGGGTTGGTACAAGTGTCCATCTTGATCTTCCTCAGGTATACATCACATCATCCAACCCCCATCATCCTGCGCCTATATTGTCGCTCTGAAATGTCGGGCAACACATACCATGTAGGCATCCCATAGTGCACCTCGCAGCTTAACACTACGCTAGAACATGCCGCCAGACATGCAATGCCTAGGATGCGTAGGGCCACTAGTACCGGGTGATGCTTTAGCAGCATTTCCCAGATCTTCCCCAGACATTAGTATCGTGAACATTGGCCGGGTCACATTTGTGGTGACCGAGATTTCGCTCCCATAAAGATAGAGAAGGTCCTAGGTACTTTAAAATGTTTTAATTATTATTATATATAATCCAATTGAAATTTACTTTTTATTGATCAATACCTTTAGGACTAATGATCCCATGATCATTTTGGTGTAAGAAAATGATGTTTTTATAAACATCTAAGTGATATTACATTGGAGTTTCTTTGGGCCCACCATATGCTACCTGGGTGGAATGCCCAAAATCAAGATTTAAAAGATGAACTCATTAACTGTTTAGTTGTGTTGTTCGGTGATAAAACATTCAACTGAACCAAGGTCCTTAAAAAATTTGGTACCTATCTAAAGTATGTGCAATATAGGTCACATTTAGAGAAGAACAAAAAGTATGAGTGTCCCCCCATGATTCCAGAGAGGGAGTGGAAGGACCTGGTGTCAGATGGAAAGGAGAAGGCTGAAAAGAAAAAAGGAAAGACACCATTGGGCCAAGGAAGGTATGTGATACTATCAACAATGCAATTATATACCGATTACTCTTTCTTTTTACATAATCTAATGTATTTAAAATTTTTCATAGGCTTCCTAACACATCGAAGGAAACAAAGGCAAGACTAGAAAAACATGGGTAGCACAAACTTGGATCTGGTGGTTATATGAAATTAGTTGCATGAATTGTAAGAATCAATAAATGAAATATTGCATCCAAATAATAAATTGCAAACAATTTTGGTTTTATCACACCATAGAAGAAAAATTCATGATCTTATGAAAAAATGCAGGGCTCTGAATTCAACAAAGTTCCCACAGAAGAGTACTTGAAGATTTCCTTCCAGCAAGGCTATGGAGTCGTGGCTGAACACCTAAGAGTCTTGACTGGGAAAACACAATCTTCCACTGCATCCGACACGTAGGTAAATAAACTCAATAAAGTTTATTTAAAATTGAATACTTGTGCAATCTATTCAATATTAATTTCCACCATAAAGTAATTATGTGCCTATTTGTTTTAAACAAACAAGCAATGATAATACTGCACATGACATTGGAATGCGGCTTGGTGAGGGTGGAGCACAACCTGCAGATGAAGGTCATGGTGTGCATCCCAGTACTGGATGTATTCATGTGCTATACAAAACGTAGTATGGATTATTACAATTAAACATCTTTAATTGCAATTGGTGTATTAATTAATGTAACCTTTCGTGTTTCAACTTTAGAGCATGTAGAGCGTGATCAACATGTTGAGCATGATCAGGCTAGAGAAGATAAGGAACATGATGTGGCCCCATCAGGTAAAGAGGACCACTCTAATGTAATTTTAAACATATTTAATTGCAATTGGTGTATTAATTAATGTAACCTTTCATGTTTCAACTCCAGATCAAGATTTAGAGGGTGTTCAACATGTTGAGCATGTGGCTATAAGACAAGATCAGGAACATGATGTGGCCCCATCAGGTAAAGAGAACCACTTTAATGTTATTTTAATTAATGAAATACTTGTAACAATAATAATAAAACATATCAATTTAACATTTCTTTGTTATTGCAGCAGACCCCCCCTTGCAGTGGCATCCACGTCGTGAGTACATGACTAGGTGTACATTAAGATCACACGCAGAGGGAAGAACAACTGAAGGGGGGACTGGTGATTTAGAAAATGATACTCCACTTTAGCTTTTTTTAGCTTCAAAAAAGAAACAAAAAAAAACTAATTGTAATCATATTATGACAACCATATTTTTGATAATATGTAAAAACTGAAAGAATGAATGTTATATGTTAATGAGTGAATGCGAATATGTTAATGAATGAATGTTAT